>CAUYQV010139052.1:0-43527 GCA_963574575.1 Galagoides demidoff
GGCCCGCCAAACAACAATGATGGCTGCAACCAAAAAATGGCCGGGCGTTGTGGCAGGCGCCTGTGGTCCCAACTACTTGGGAGGCGGAGGCAGGAGACTCACTTGAGCCCAGGAGTTGGAGGTTGCTATGAGCTGTGATCCCATGGCACTCTACCCAGGGGGATAGCTTGAGACTCTGTCTCAAAAAAAAAAAAAGAAAGTGGGAATATTAAATCTCCAACTATTATTGTAGAGCTCTCTATTACTCCCTTCAATTATGTCAATTTTTGGTCTTAAATATTCATGCTTTGCAGCTTGGCCTTGATATGTTTATATATCTTCTTGATGGATTAACCCTTTAACCAATGTATCCTTGTTTTAAGGTAATGATTTTTGTCTTGAAGTCCATTTTGTTTTTTATTAGTATAGCCACCCAGCTCTGTGTGGCTTATTGCATAGTATATCTTTTGAGTATTGTATGATATTTAAATGGAATATCTTTTAATCATTGTTTTCAAATATTTTTTTCTGCTATTTTCTCTTCTGTCCTTTTCGGGTTACCATTTTATGTGTGTATGTCATATGTATTAATCAAATAAGAAACTCATGACATCTTAATCAACATATGATTGGTATTTGATACAAATTTGCATCTATTTTTATTTTAAAAAATAATGAAATATCTCCTTTGGGAATATAAGTACATCTGTGTAACTAAAATATTGCCTAGCACAGATATTTGTGGAATAAAACTAAGAAGTTTTCTAAGTAATTATTTATATTTTTAAAAGAAGAAAGGCACAAATATATTAATAGCCATTAATTTTCATGTGTAGAAAAAATACTATTATCAATTCATTCTTAAAAAAATACTTCTTTCTAAAATTTTTTTAAAAATAGATGCTATATGCTGATCAAACCAGTTTTATAAAGAAAAAGACAACTTAGCCTAAACCATACATTGCAAGCTTGGTAGAATATAATCTTCATGCATATAGGTTAATTTTCAATTTAAATTCCTATGAATATATACCCAGGATCTAGAACAGTGCCTGATGACATAGTTCATGCTATATGAATGAGTGAATAAATGATGAGGATAATTTAAGAATCTATTAATACTAAAATATGTCTTAGTTTTTATGGACTGTTAATTTGGAAATTGTGCATTTTTCAGGTAACCAAAAATTAGCACTTACACAATGCAAGTTGGTATAGGGGCAAAACTAATAATTTATTTATCATAGGTAAGATAGGTGGGGTTTGATGAAGGTCTTGTCATATGGTATTCAGTATTTCTACCAATTGTCTATTGTGTGAAATGGCTGTGGATGATAAATAGGATTTTAGCAGAAACGACAAGGACATTGCCCATCAGTTTCCTGTGTATGATAGTGTATGCTGATCCTTTATAGCCATTTCAAATTTATAACCTTGATGAGAAAATTTTTAAGATAAATTTGCTGGCTTGGGTTAAACCAAAAACCGAAACCAACTTTTAGGGGATTTATTATGTTTTTCCATTTGAGGTGTAGTATTTTTCAGTGTTTTATTTATTTATTTTTTTGATGTTGCATTTAGCACAAAATATACAAAGAGAAATAGCTAGATATTTAGAGACTACCACTATCATTTTAGAGAAAGAAGGAAAGGACAGTATATGTAGAGAAAGGACAAATTGCATAAACATAAAAACTATGAATATTGCAGAATAATGCCTTAAAATCATGATATGGAAAGAAAGAAATCATCAGACACAATATAATGATTACACTATAGTCAATTTTTTGCATATTATAACTACAGTATGAGGGATTTAACACATTAGTTGCCATGTGAGTTGTATTTAACTTACGTTACTTTTGAGCCCAAGGTCTCATGAAGCATATATAATTCACACATCACTTGATTTATCTTAACCTACTAAAACACTGTGGTTCCAAGGAAAGACAATTTTTTTCTAGTGGGGTTGTTGATGTGTTGAAATGAAAGTTAAGTAACATGGGAGGAATTTTCAGATAAGAACATAAGCATTTATTATATTTTAGAATATAATATTTGGAATTTTTAATTTAAATTTTAGAATATAATAGTTGGAAGATCTGAATAAATTGAATTATTTTAGCTTAAAGGAAATGTATAAACTGCATCTCAACAGTCATGTGGAAGCAACAGTAAATTTATTTTTTAACCCACAGACAAATTACTAGTGGAGATTGCAGTGAGTCAGAATTTGACTATAAGCAGTTGTTCAAAAATTAGCTTTGCTTGGTATTCTTTTTCTGGGACATAGTGTTCTCATTAGGGAAGATTGAGGAATGACCATCTGCAGAGTGCTGTGGAGAGAGCTCTGTCTCAGTGACCTCAAAGACCCTTTCTAATCACAGATCAGTCACCTTCTCCTATGGGTAATAGTATGTTGTTGATGTTGTTCTTCAGTTTTTCATTTTTCCTGGGAATACTTTATTAAAAAATGTATTTAGGCTGTACCATTGAGTTTTTAAGATGCAGTATGACCTAAGTAAGGTTTTTAAATTCTCAGAAAACTTTAGAGATTTTCTCATCCCAAGACTATATCCTGGACTGATGACCTGGCAAATCTCCTTCCATAATTTAACAAAATAGTGTTTGAAATCACCCAATTTATTAAACCATGAGTGTACCGTGGCCTTTGTTGTTCTAGATTTGGTTCCTATGGTAAGTTGTGCAAGGTGTATTGACATTAACACACTATTATGTCATGTAAGATGTATTGAATTATTGTTAAGTTACAAAAACATAGAAAGAAACTGGACTTAGTCTTTCTCAAAAGTTGCTAAGGAAAAGTTCTTGGGTGTGGTGTTACTTCTATGTTGTGAGGCATATAACCTCCCCAAAACTCAATGGCTGAAAATAGTTAATAGTTTCTCATGGTTCCATGGGTTAACTGGCTAGTTTTTCAGCCCTCACCCAGCTAGTCCCCGTGGTACCTTCAGGGGGAGGTCTGCAGGTGCTGGGCTCAGCTGGGATGATGGGCAGCTGGGTAGTTGGCTGAGGATGATCACTATACTTTATTTTAACCTATGCTCTTGTTTTATAAATTAAAAATAGAGAAAAACCCTGGTAGCATATGGTGATCTCCAGGAAATTAGATAATGAAGTGATGTAGATTGTATGTCAGAGAAGTTATTCAAAGAATATTAACAAAAGTGCCAATGTTTTGAGGCATCTGGTACAAATATGATCTGCTCCCTCATCTAAGCTCTCAGGCCTGGGCATAGCCCTGAATGGACTGTGACGTAACAGCAGGAGGTCTGTAGTGTTTTCTAGACTGATCATGGTCACTGCGTCCACCCTACAGGGTTTGAATACTATTATGGTAATGTTAACTGAAATCTCAGGAGCTTGGATGAAGCAGATGTATTTTTTAAAATTTTTAGTTTTATTAAATTACTAAAGCAATGTTTGCTTTTTGACAGTTCAAAATATACAGACATAAAGGAAGAGAAACAGTCTTTTTTTTCTCTTTTTCTCCCTCAAATTCTTCTCCCCTAGAAAGAGTTTTTACATCTTGTTTTTACATCTTGCATTTTGTTTTTATTATTTTAAAGTACATTGTGCAAATATCTCCATGGCAATAAACTTATACTTAAATTAGGATTTTTTGATGATTGTATGCTATAGCACAGAGTGAATGTGCCATTCAGCCTGTTGAAGGATGTTTAGATTATGCACAGTAATGGTCCCAACCTTTTTGGCATCAGGGGCCATTTTCATGGAAGACAGTTCTTCCACAGACTGGAGTTGGTGGTGGTTTGGGGATAATTTAAGGGCATTATGTCTCTACCTCAGGTCATGAGGCGTTAGATTCTCTTATAAGGAGCGTGCAAACCTAGATCCCTTGTATAAGCAGTTTACAGTTTGCTTCCAGCTCCTGTGAGAGTCCGATCTGATGGGGGCGGAGCTCAATTGGTGATGTGAGCAATGAGGAGCTGCAGGAAATACAGATGGAGCTTTCCTGGCTCACGCTGCTCACTTGCTATTGTGGGCCTGGATCCTAACAGGCCATGGCCTGGTGCCAGTCTATGGCTTGTGGGTTGGGGATCATAGATACACTGAGCTTTCCAACCATAATCTATTTGCCGAAATAAACAAATTCTTGCATTTTCTGTGAAAATAAACAACTCTGGACAGATGTACACAAGCACAGGTGTTTTCTTTTCTTTATGGTGATCTACCAGACACCAAGATTTCTGGGTCACAGGGTTAGTGCATTTTTTGTTGTAACAGATATTGCCAGATCACTTTTTAAAAAAGTGACAGAATGGTATGTTTTGATAGTTAAAGATTATTTTCTATACCGTTAGCATACAAATTTTTTTTACATTTTTTTTTTATTTTTATAAAAATATATGTAGTTAAAAAAAAATTGGTACTATGAGATATTCATGTCCTTCTTTCTCTCCAACTCTGCTTCTTGCCTGGAAGCACTGTCAGCTCTTTTAAAAGTTTTTTTGGGGGTTCTAAGTCTATGCATCTGCACATAGAAGGCTCTCATTTTAAATTTGAGGCATCATCTCTTGACTTCCTTCCTACTGTGTGCTTCAGATTCCATCCCCGTCTCATCCTGGCAGTACAGGAATGCAGTTTTTTTCAAATGTTGATTAAATATTTATGTCACACTGATATTATTATGTCTATATTAACATATTTCACAGTTGAGCCAGGGTACAACTATTAATTGTTTTCTAGAATTGATAATTTTCTTGCTTTACTGTTTTTTTTAAACTTGTTTGTTTTTTAAAGTTTCACCAAACCATGTCCGAAGAATTAAACCTTTTCAAGGTGATCAAAGACATCAGTAATCTTAACTAACATTTAATAGTTATCTTTTATTTATTTGAAAAATTTTAGAGCCCTCTTTTCTGTAGCCTTCTGTCCTTTTGTTCTACTCTGGACTCCTTGGTTACAGACTTTTTCTCAGCTGTCTTATGAGATCATCTTCTTGGGAATTTCCTTTCTTCAACTTTTCTTGTGGGATATCACCTGTTTCTCGAATTGCGAGTCTTCTCATTTTGTGGTTTATTTGCTCATTTTGGTGGAACACCTCTATGAGGAACTTTCAGAGAGTTGCTTTGGCGAGATACACTTCTGACTTCTTGTAAGTACACGAACTTACACTTTCTTAGTAGTGTATAAATTTCTAAATTAGAAGTAATCTTAGGCTGGAATTTTGAAGGAATTGCTCCTGGATTTTTAAGGCCAACTGTGTTACTATTGACAAGTCTAATGTCAATTTGATTTGCTATTTTTGGCCTCGAAAACTTGTATAATATTTTCTTTATTGCCACTGACTTAACATTTTTGATAATGTGCCTGGAATTATAGTGGACATTTAACCCTTTAAATCTGGAAAACAATTAAGTTCTTATCTCTTTGTTACTTTGACTTTGTTTCCTTGGATCAATGTTTTAACATTTAAATAGTTAGCTATTCTGAAATGCTGACTTTCTTGGCTTGTTTCTCTTCAGATAGGCTTAAGTTTCAGTTTTCTTGATCTTGCTAAAGCCAGTTAACCACTCATCAGTCCATTTTGTGTCTTCCCCCGAATATGTTGCCATTTCTTGCCTAGTAATGTCTTCTTTTCTTGCTCAACTAATTCTTGGAGGAAAAAAAAATCTCTTGACTGTACTGTAATTTTAGTGGAAATTTGGGGGGAAGGGAAGGTAAATACAGGTATTTAATCCTCTGTGTCTTTTTAGAAGACATGGCAAGAATGTTTTTGAAATAGTGACTAGTTGCTGATGAAATTAATATTTACTTTTTAAGCTACTGACATAACATAAAATTGACTTTGTATGTTTCTCCCTACATTACACAAATGATTAGTTTTAATCAATACTTGAATTTTCTTTTCCATCAATCTGCCACACTTCCATTTACTCGTTCAGTTAAAACATTTTCTTCAAACCCAGATTTACATCTTCCCATCTGTTTGCTCCCAAGAAAATCATCTCCAAGATGAACATTTTTTTTTTTATTCTGCACATTGGTCTTGGTACCGTCTTGCAATGAATAGTGAGTTTATATCATTATGTAGCATGCTTATGAAATAACCGTTTTTTTTAAACATAGTGCCAAGGTCAGTAGAGCACCCTAAATGGAACTGGAGGACTAAACCAGAAAACCGTGATTTTGATGAACTGAATCACATCCTTCAGGAGAGCAAGAAGCTGGGGAAAGCCCTTGAGAATCTCTCTCGAAGTAAGTTCATTTACTTGATTATAATTGAAATTCCTAAGCAATATTAAAGCAGAAACATTTACTACCAGTGCCAATAACCCATTTCCAACACCCACATTATAATTCTGTGAGAGACTGAGGAATTTTAAAGGCATAAGATTGGAAATGAGGATTGATTTTGCATATTACAGGCATTTGGGGGTAGATTGATTATGTAGAGTCAAAGGAGTTATGGAACCCGGAATACCAAGCTCTCTGCATCGTTTCTCCTACTCAGTTCACATGTGTGCCTAATGGTATCTTCTTCATTCTTCTTTTTTGAAACCATTTTTGAGTGACTTTATAATTAATGAACACACCTATTGCCTCCCTGAGTTTTTGATGTCTCTAAACTTCTTAAGGATAGTAACCAGATTCTTCTTAGAATCTTTTTAGAGCCTTGCACAATGTCTTGTAACTTACTTTTTTTTTTTCTTTCAGTTTTCATCTTGTTGCTTTTTTCTGTTTGCTCCAGGGGCATAATTAATAGTATTAGGGATCACAAACATTATTTTGATTGGTCTCACAAACCTGTCCAGTAAAACCTGAAAAACAGAAAATGTTACACAAGTTGCAAAGAAAACACTCCTGGAGTTCACTGACATGATAGCACGTGGAAAGAATATAAATGCAACAGGTGTTAACATTGAGAACAGTACTTGTAACCTGCTCATTTCTAGATAATTCTGGGACCCTTGCTGCAAACCCTTCATATACCACTACTGATTTCCTTTGATGTGAAATATGTCTTTATAAAACTCTTTCTAGACCTGACTCTTGCTGTACTTGGGTGGTTCCTATTCCTATAGCGCTGGCACATGCTGTCAGGACTTCCACCAGCTGTTTAGCTTCTAGGATCATTTGGGCTTCCTTCAGCTGGTCCCGTGCCACTCATCTGGAAACCCGCCCCCCCCCCCAGCTGAGTGACAAACTTTGCTGCTAGCTCCAGATCACCGTGCTCAACACAATAGGATACATATGACAGTAATTTAAATGTGTTTATATCCTCAGGGGAGAGCTCTGGTGGTGGCTTCAGTTGCTGAGGTGGGAATAGAAGCAGGGACTGCAAGTATGAGAGGAAGTATTGGGACAGGCTATTTCTGGTTTCATCAATCATTACAATGCTTTGGGCCAATTTTGGACCACATAGAAATGGGCTCTAAGAGTTTCTTCACAGTATGCCCCACAGGCCAGGGACTCCGGAGGGATAGCTGCAGATAAAGCTTGTGAGCTGAGGCCTAGGTTAGAGGTTTGGTGTTTTTTTTTTGCAGTTTTTGGCCAGGGCTGGGTTTGAACCTGCCACCTCCAGCATATGGGACCGGCACCCTACTCCTTTGAGCCACAGGCACAGCCCCCTAGGTTAGAGTTTTGCTCTGGCATCTGTGAGGTTAAATCATTAATTCCATGAGCCCTGGTTCTCAAGAAGACATGAGTGTGCCTCTATCTTCTGGTAGGTGTTAAGGTTTAAAGTGATACATTTCAAGGAACAACTATTAAATGGATGTTATTGTCAGGAGAATAGGCAATCAAACAAGTGCCTTGATTAGGTAAGTGCATTCTCTTATGCTTTTAGTAGTGTGTTCTAAGTATTCCTACTTTTCTTTGGATCCTTAAGTGTTACCCAGTTAACCACCATTAGAAAGACATTAATGCCATGGCCTCCCCCTCAAAATGGTTTTTAGTCAGTGCCATGAAATATTAAAGATTTTAAGTAGAAAGTAGTTACAATACTGGCAGATTCTATTGGATTATATTTAGAGTCTCTATGTTTTTTTGAGATAGCATAGTCTTAGTAATGATTTGTATCAAAGTTCCACATTGTCGTTTGGTTTATTTTGGGAGATGTTTTATATGCATACATATATCATATTATCTATTACATATGGTATATATATAAACATGTGTATATGAATTACATATGTAACTTTAGATTTTTTACATTTCCTCATTTACAACTCACTAAAGTCTTTTTTAGACTTCGTGCAATGAACCTTTTTCAGATAGAATCTTATAACTTTGCTTTAGTAGAAATCTTCTGGGAAGGATTCAAGAAAGTTTGGCTAGATTTACTTCTGGAGTGAATAACAATAAAGGGAGTTTCAAGTTATTACTATGTTACGTTCATGAAAAGAGCCTGATCCTATTAATATGGCAAAGGCATATATTAATATTTATAAATCTCATACCTTTTCAGTCAAAACTTGTGCTCTTTACAGCCTCTCAGCTTGTTTAATGATGTTAGCTAACAGAGGGGTGATAGAAGAATATGAGTGATTATTGCGCGTATCTTTAGATGTGTGGTCAGTCAACTTTTGTCCTTAAGATGTGGCAATTGCCTTGCAAACACTGGTACTGTTGTTAATTCATAAAATACTATTTGATCTGTCCTCAAAACTTTTTAATAAAGGGATTTGACTGCACTTCAATAATGTGCTTGCCCAGATTCGTAGCAGGAGAGTCAAAGTTCAAGCTATGGTCTGTCTTAGAAAACCTGGCTGTGGCCTTACAGCTTATCTCAGCCATTTAGGCTGCGATGACACAGTGCTATAGACTGGGTGGCTTACAAACAGTAAAAAATTCATTTCTTACCGTTCTGCATGTGAGAAGTCCAAGATCAAGGTGCTGGCAGATTTGGTGTCTGACGAGGACCTGTTTTCTTGGTTCCCAGAGGGTAACATTTAGTTGTGTCCTCACCTGGGGGAGGGCGAGATAGCTCACTGGAATTTCTTTTAGAAGGGTATTAGTCCCATTCAGGGGGGCTCTGCCTTCATGACTTAATCACCACCCATGCCCCACCTCCTAACACCATCACACTTATTCAATTTTAACTTATGAATTCTGGGGAACACAAATATTAGCTCTGAAGGACCCTCACAGCTGAGTCCTGTGATCAAAACCTAGTGGGAAGCTTGTTTAGTATTTGGAGGGCAGTAGTCAAGAGAAACAATGAAGGCAGGGGAGCAGTCCTTGGTCCACAGTGTAGAAAAGGTGTGGATATGAGATACTGCCCTGGGATAAAGTCAGAGCCAAGACCATCAGGAGCGTCAGCATCTGAGCCAGAATGAAGTGGAAGTGTCGGCTCCTTTTACAGGTTGGAGGGTTGATTTTGACTTCCTTTGGTGGTTTTGAGAGATTCTATCTTTTGAGAGTACTCTGGTGGGTTTATGTGGGGATAAAAAGATGGTTGGCAACATAGAGAAGAAATTTTCTTTTGTCTCTTCATTTGTGTATCTTTCTGAACAAAGTGATACTTTCTTGGACTGACTTGAGGTTTTATGATTTTCAGTATCTGAGTTTTGAATATTGTATCCATATCTTAGGCCCAACTGTTGACCACCAAATTATCAGCCTCCCTGCCACGGTCAGTTCAGATTTGTACAAATGCAGCTATACCATTTACTGATGTTTGTTTAGCAATCTAGCTGCCTGGAGTTTAGCTCTGTAATTGTAAACCTGCTTCTTCCATTATCCTGAGCCAGGGTGTAATTCATTCTTGTTAGAACTCATCTGACTCTTATAATAGTTTCAGGTTAAAAACTCTTTCTCTAATTTGATGGAACCTTATTGCCCATTGGTTTAGTTAGGAGGACCTAGGGGATGGAATTTTCCTCCAGAAATGGTCAGAAGATATACTCAAGGTCTTGATACTTGACTCTCTCTTCAGTGGCATAGTCTTTGATGGAAAAGGCTCAAAGTTTTTAGTGATCTACTAATTTTAATACAGTCTCTGGTGAGAATTCATTCTTTGTTTATCTTGGTTGTACATTCTTTAAAAATCCTATATACTTTAGAATTATTATTTCTTTCTTATTATTATTATTTTTCAAAGTGATGAAATTAGCTCAGCACCTGTCAGCAAATTTTAGAATCTTAAATACACACACAGACATACATGATTTTAGGACAGGGCTCAAATAATAAGAGCGGAGACCACATAGTCTCTCCAGGTTGCAAAAGTGATTGTTGTAATGACTGTACTGTGCTCTTTTCCTGGCTTTTTGCAAATCTTGCCATGTAATGTTCTGTCTTAAAAACAGTCATAAACAGTCATAAGCTGTAGCAACCTTCATGATATTACTGTATTTTAAGAGTAGCCCTGCCGAGATGACATACAGTGGCTTAATGTCACAGAGTCGCGATGTGGTAGGCCTGGCGGGTTTCTGGTGCCTGGATCTCTCACTTTGTAGCCTTTCTGAGCTTTCTTCACACGTTACTTCTCTCCTCCCAGGAAACCTGGACTATTAATCATTTCTTCAAGTATTTGCCTCCACTCAACTTTCAACTAGTAAGGAGAATTATTTCTAAACAGGGGAGCTGTGAAGATGCAAGACTTTCACATCTGCAGTGAATGCATCTTATCCAGCAGGTGTGACTGGAAGATGAAGGGCCCCTTTCTGTGTATGTTCCCAGGTCCCATAATCTAATTACGGATTATATGAACTTTAGTTGATTAAAGTGGTATCAGCTGATCAAGTTGTCATTTATCTCTGTGGTAAGGTTATTATCCTTCTCTGAGCCAATAATAAAAATCTTGATAGAAATACTTTCAGGATAGGAAAATACCCTATTTCTTTACAAATTTGCACTCAATAATTTTAGCATTTATTCCTAGATCTTTCCTGCAATTATCATTACGGCAGTGTTCTAAAGGTAATTTTCTATTTGTTTCATTCTTTCTACATTTATTCACTGAAGTTTTTCTGTAGTAAAGAGATAGAAATATAGACTTCTAGGAACCCCTGTAATAGGGCCTACTCACATTTGCTTGTGACTGGCTGTATGCCCATTGAATATTTCGATATGGCTGTGGATGTGTAGGTGGTTATGGATACGAATGTGAATATCGTCTATATTGATGCATCTATATTGATCTCTAATAGGTATTGAGGAGGTATAAGGAGCCAAAAACATATATATTCTAAGGCAAAACCCATTCTTTTTTATTTCTCTTGGTTTTAAAAAAACTAAATCTGCCAGATTAAATTTATTCAATAGCTTAAGAAGTAATATCTAGAAGGGATGGATTTCATGAGGCCTTGATATTTCTTTTCCAATCTTCATTTTTCTGTCTCTTTTTCTATTTCACACATGTATCCTGCAACCTGGCAAGCTACCTCCAGAGACTTGTGTGTCACTGGAAGTCTGCAGTAGTGATTTCAGCAATTATTCATTTTGAGAGTGGTCTGAGTCACATCAAAATAAAATAATTTTGCTTCTACGAATTCTTTGTAGGAATCAGTGCATATAGATGTATAACAGACTCATGAATGCTTACTTCTAGGAAACTTTTTCAGAGAATGAAAGCAAAAGGCTCACTTTCACTGGACACCTGTTTTTTCATTCTGAATTCTTCTTAGGTAGAGACCATCCTCTCTTTTATCTGTGCCTCAGTCTCACACACACATAATCATACACCTCCCTCCCCACACACGCATCTGATTTTGAAAAGCGTAAACTCATTCAGTTTTAGGTACATGCTTTGAAAGTGTCGATTTTTGAATATAGTATGCATCCTCCATTATATCCATTTTCAGCCCCATAATGAACACCAGCTGGAGCAGATACAAGCGCTGTCATGGAGAGAACACTGGCCTGGAAGGTGCCTCGGGCTCTGCTCTTCTCCGCTCTTGGTCAGGCCCCACACTTAGACTGATTTCTCGGTTTCCTTTATAAAGAGAAGACAGTGCACTAGACCACCACGTAGATGCCCTTGGATTTGCATACGTCTTGAATTTAATGATCTATACTTCACATTTGAAAGTTAAATCACACTGTGGCTTACAGATGGTGGTTTGACATGCTTGCATTCTTTCTGGCTCTTCTCACCGGGCTTTCCATGTGTCGTGATCCGCGGGACGTTTCCTGTCTTATCAGTTTCGCATCCTTTTCCATCTCTCTCCTGCGCTTCCGACCTCCCTCTGCCCCTGCCAGACTTAACTGTGGCCCAGTTTTACCCATAAGCTTGTCCTTCTTGTTTCTGTACTTCTGTCTCATCTCCTCGTGACACTCTTGGCCATGAATAAATGCCTCTACCATGATGTCTGCTTCACTAGCAAGGGTGAGAGTCCCTGGGGAAGCTGACACAGGAGCGCTGAACCTCATCCTGCAAATTCATGGCTTTCAAGGCTGACACTGAGAGAGGAAGGCCAGCCCTTTCCTCTCTCTTCTCCCTCTGCAACTATGAAAAACACACACAGGACTCTGCAAACCCCGACTCTATCCCTGCCTCACTGTTTCAGCAAATAGCCTGCCTGCCAGGAAAATGTCTGTTATCACATGTGGTCTCACTCTTCCTTCTCACCACCTACTTCCGGGCCTTCCCCCTCCCTTCTCCTGGGAGAAGATGTTTCTCTTATTTAAGGCCAAGTTCTTGGTCTGTGGTCTTGAGTCCACTTTCTTCCCACTTCTCTAGATCTGATCCTATTAATTGTCTTTTTATATTGGTAAACTTCTCTGCTTCCAGCCCCCCAATTATTGGCTTTGTGACCTTGGAAACATTTCTTTACCTCTCTGTGTCTCAGCTATCTTTACTGTAAAGTCACAATAACAGTGGCACCTGTTTCATAGAGTTTTAGCAAATGAGTCAGAATATTGAAGTGCTCAGTGTGGTGCCTGGTATTTAATAATTGCTAATTTAATGTAAGATATTGTATTATATTTCTTTTACTACTTAAGTATTACCACAAACTTAGTGGTAAACCCACAAATTTCTTATAGTTTCGGTGGCTCAGCAGTGTAGGTGTGAGTTAGCTGCTCAGAGTCGAGGCAGGTGGAAATTAAGATGTGGGTTGGGGCTGCAGTCACACTTGAGTCCCAGGGTCCTCTTGCAAGCTCATTCAGATCATAGGCCAAAGTCAGGCCTTGTAATTGTAGGCTGAGATCTCCGTTTTCTCAGTGGCTGAGTACTGCTCTCAGAAACAGGAGGCCCTTCTCAGGTCCTTACCTGTGGCTTCCTCCTCTCCAATACTAGTTTACTACTTATTCTTTGAGGCCACGATGGAACATCTCCCAGATGCCTCATCTTCTTTTATCTTCAATCTTGACTGATTAGGTCAGGGCCACACAGGGTAATCCCTCTTCTGATTTCCTCAAAGTTTCCCGGTTACTATTCTAACCCCTTCATACTCAGTAAGCCCACTCAGACTCAAGGGAAAGGGTTCCTCAGTGGGGCTCTTGCAAGCCATCTTAGAATTTTGCTACCACAGACACCATTACTGCTGTTACTATTCATGTGCTTTGGCTAAGCACTGCCCAGTAAAAATGTAACTTGAGCCACATACATGATTTTATGTTTTCAAGAAGACACGTTAAGAAAATAAGCAAAATGAAATGTGAAATAAGTTTCAATGAGTAGTTTTATTTAGCTGAAAACATCCAAATTATTATCATTTCTACCTCTATTTCATTTAAACAACTGTCAAGACATTGTACATTCTTTTTATTTCATTCTAAGTCTTCAAGGGCAGGTGTGAATTTTCTTTCTCAGCCCATCTCCGTTCAGACTGGATGTGTTTTAAGGGTGCAGTGACCTCGTGATGAGGGGAAGGTACAGCTCTAGGTCAGGTTGAAAGCAGCCACACGCACAGACTCTGGACAGCATCACATTTCCTTCTTGCTCTTCCCTCCAGAGTTTCAGAAGGAGAAGTCAGGGCTCGCTGTCTCCACATGCTCATCTTCCTTCCCCTCCTCGGTGCCGTTCTATTATTGCACCTGTCAGTTGCTTCTTCTTTTTTTTGAGACAGAATCTCACTTTATTGCCCTCGGTAGAGTGCCGTGGCATCACACAGCTCACAGCAACCTCCAACTCCTGGGCTTAGGTGATTCTCTTGCCTCAGCCTCCCAAGTAGCTGGGACTACAGGCAACTGCCACAAGGCCTGGCTATTTTTTGTTGCAATTTGGCCAGGACTGGGTTTGAACCCGCCACCCTTGGTATATGGGGCCAGCACCCTACCCACTGAGCCACAGGCACCGCCCTAGTTGCTTCTGAATTACTAACCTGAGTGAGCAATTTGCCAGTCCTCATCTTACAAAAGAGCTCTGGTAGTGTGAAGCCCATCTGAGCGTGTTGTCTCTGGGAGCCCATGCCACTCAGTCCTCTTCCACACCACTCCCTGCAGGACTCAGACAGGAGCTCCTCTCTCATCCCGCAGCTTACATGCTGCTCCTGGGGTTTATCCTCCGCCTCTCTTTTTTTGAAATGCTCTCTCCATCCAATTTTGCCACCCTCATCATTTACTTATCACCCCTACACAGCTAAATCAGATGTGTATATTTCCATCTGCACATTTACACAGCATGCTGAAAGCATCTTTCTGCTTGAGTGTTCCACTGCCACTTAAACTCAGTGCGTCTAAGTGGATCACACTTCCCTCTTCAGACACAGCATTTCTGCCACATGCTCGTAGGTGGTGGTGCCACCGCTCACACACTCATCCAAACCCGGACCCTTCTGTGCTCCTCACTCTCTTTGGTAACTAGTTTCCAAATCTTGCTCATTTCCCTCCGAAATATGTCTGAGTCTGATTCTTTTCTCCACCTTATTCATACCTCGCAGTCCTCCCTCTCGGCATCTCTGACCAGACAGTTGACTTATCCACTTAACATGCTCCATTTCATTCCGGCCCTATGCCAGATAAAGTCAGTACAGTCCCCACCGCTATTGAGTGTTGGCCAGCTGGATGGCTGTACCCTCAACTTAGGGAAGTCTCTTAGCCAGATTCTCTGAGGCTTAGTACAATGTAAATATTTTCTTACTTGGGGAATAAAGGGATACAGACTGCTTGCCTTCTGTCATTCTACTGTCTTCAGCATGTGACTCTCATGCTTAAGACGGTAGGAGCAGGATTGTCCAGACATGAATTTGTTACTCTGTTCCTCCAATTAGCCTTCACTGCAAGTGCCTTGTTTCAGATCCAGGGGCTCCTTAAAACTCAGAGATGGTACCCCAGGGTCTGGCTCTTTGTCAGGACTTCAAGATTCTCTCTCAGGACTCTATGCACCTCATTCATTTGGGGTCCCTCCACTTCCCGCCTTGGTCTACGCTGTTCCTGCCCCAGGCTCTCACCATCGGCATCCTCCACTGCTGACCTCTCCAACAAGCCACATCTGCTCCTCTCCTTAGCCTGTGTTCAATGTCCCTTCCTCCACAGTATCTCTCTGTTGCTGTCCTTCTCTGGACTGGATTTGGTACCCCCCCCTTTTTAGTGCTTTTTTCTTTTCTCTGAATTTGCTTTTATACTATGGTCTGGATTTCACTTCCCTCCACGCTGGACGTTGAGGCTCAGGAGAGCAGGACCCCTTTGCTCTTGCACTCCCGAGGACGGGGCACAGAGATGGCTCTCTGGGTGAGTGCTGCCTCCGGCTCCGTTCCTCCTGATCCCTCTTCTCTGGAACCTTCCCTGACTCTGCCTTTCTCCCTGCTGACCCATCTTCTGCTTCTCTAAGTGTGAGCCTTTGGTATAAGAACTCGTGAATTTGGGTGTTTGTAGATTTATTTGCTGAGATTTTTGGCTTTTGTGGCTTACCTGTTGGAGGACTTATGCTTAGAAATATATATACAGCTAAGTAAGCGGGAAAACAAGTAGATAAATAAGCCCGAAGCTAGAGAGCTGCAGTTTGCTGTCCCCTGCGGTCAGTCAGCAGACCCCTCTGGTAGGGAGCAGGGTTCCCCACGGGGCAGGGCCTCCTGCGTCTTCTGGGCCTGTTGCTTTGTTGCCTTTGGCTGCTCTCTCTGGAGTGAGGCGACAGTGGGGTGGCCATTCAGACACTGGTCTATAGATTGCAGTTCATGTGAAAACATGTGCTGGAGCTTTTCCAAGGAAAAGAGCCCAGCTGTTGGGGGAACAGAGGACAGATATTTATGCCCTGTCACTGCCAACAGCCAAAGAAAAAAATAGCTAAGGACTTTTTTAGTCAGTCAGTCTTGAATGTTCCCAAAATGTCTTTTCTGACAAACAGCCTGAGGAGTTAGAGAATAGCTGCCCAGGAGGGAAAATAGAGGCCGATGAGGTGGCGACTGCGGCTCATTCATCCCACTTGCACTGAGTGCTGGTGTGAAGGCAGAGACGGCAAACAGGCGGGCCACATCTCGGGTTTGCCTGTTAGGAGAAGAGAGGTCTGGAAAGCACAATTTCAAAGTCTCGTACCAAGTGCTTTGTGAGAGCTTTGGAGCGCAGGAGAACCTGCAAGGGGGGTTAGGGCCGACCTGGTGAAGTCCAGAGCACATCTGAACTGAGCTATAACGATCAAAGCGAAAGGCAAGGTGGGAGGACGGAGGATGCATTGTGGGGAGGGATATTCTTAGCAGAGAGAGAAATACGTACATCAGATGGTATTTCAAAGACAGAGGAAAACTCTGTATTGTTGGTGCATGAGGAATGAGGCGAGTAGTAATGATGATGAAACGGGAAGTCTGAGTCTCTGGGGATCCTGGGGTTGGGACTTCTATGCTACAGAAATCATAATTTCCTGCATCCCATAAGGAAAATTTAAACTAAGTATCTTTTACTAGAGAAATAGGTAAGGAAATTATGATACACACACACAGTGGTACACAGCATAATCATTAAGGATGATGTAGAAAATATTTGTTATTGTGAAACAGAGTTAAGACATGCTTTATGTATGTATGAATTTATAACCATGTATATACTTTGATGTATATAAACAGCAGGCAACAAAATATTGTATGTTTATGTTTTGTTTTGTATGGCAGCATATATAGACACATAAGATTTGTGTGTATGACCATCTAGGCATATAATTTGTTTGGAAGGACACTGAATAAACTGTTTTCATTAGTTGTCTGAGTGGAGGTTTCTTTTCTTTTTCTTTCTAATTATATTTTCTGGATATTTTTCTGTGCTGAATGTATTGATTTGGTAAAAATGGAATATACAAAGGGTATTTTTACAGTAGAAAATAAAGATTTAGCTTGATTTGACAATCAGTATGTATAATAGTTATGTTTTAAAGAATCGTGTGTTAAGAGAATAGTAGACTCAGAAGTTTATGGTGGACGGAAGAAGGAATGGGCAACAGAGAAGAAAGGAGGGATACGCCCTCCCTGTGAAAAAACTCTGATGGCAGGGAGGTGTGAATGAGGGCAGGCATTTGTGGGGGAAGGTGGGATTTGTGGGGTCATTTCATTTGGTTTCTTTTAGTTTCTTATGTATGTGAGAGGGAGAGAGAACAGGTGTGTCTGTGTGCATGTGTAATGGTTTGCAGAGTGACAAGAGGGAATCAAAATGAAGAATTTGCAGATTCAGGAGAGAGAGGGAGAGAGAGAGAAGATAATAAATGGAGCACACACCAGAGAAGGCCGGTGGGTACAGCACCCAGAAAACAAGTATGCAAGTGGGGATTCCTAAGAGGAGGACTGCTTTGTCTTCAGACACTGGACAGAACAACATCAATGGCTTTTTGAGGGGGAGAATGGGTCAGGACGTCCAGGAAATTCAAATTTGATAGTTTCAAATTTTTCAGGATAAAGATAAGGTCCTTTACAGCCAGCAAAAAGAAAAGATAGAAAGGCTTGATGAAAATCAATAGCATTTGAAACTTTTCTTGGAAAAATGAACAATCCAATGAATTAGTTAAGGATAAAAATTGGTATGTGTTTCTAGAGTAGGGGGTCAGCAGATTCCGGCCCATGGGCCCAGTCTGTGTTTTTGTGGCCCATGTTCAAAGTATGATTCTTACTTTTGTTGTTGTTGTTGTTGAGACAGTCTCACTTTGTCACCCTTGGTACAGTGCCATGGTTTCACAGCTTACAGCAACCTCAAACTCTTGGGCTTAAGTGATTCTCTTGCCTCAGCCTCCCAAGTAGCTGGGACGATAGGCATCTGCCTCAATGCCTGACTATTTTTAGAAACAAGGTCTTGCTCTTGCTCAGGCTGGTCTTGCATCTGTGAGTTCAGGCAGTCCACCCTTCTCAGCTTCCCAGAGTGCTAGGATTACAGGAGTGAGCCACTGCACCCAGCCTTGATTCATATATTTTCAAAGCTGTTAAAGTTTCTAAAAAAAAGACAATAATAATATACATGTATGGTACAGACCACAAGTGAATTATAAAACCTAAAATATGGGTGGCGTCTATGGCTCATGGAGTAGGGTGCCAGCCCCATATACCAGGAATGGTGGGTTTAATCCTGGCCTCTGGCCAAAAAAAAAAAAAAAATCTAAAATATTTAGTATTTAGCCCATTATAGAAAATTTAGCCAACTTTTTTTTAAAAACTAGGGTAACCCATTGAGTATAGAATCCTTCAATTTTCCAGCAGGAATCCCCTTTACTCTAAAAGCAGTTAGCAGTCTGTTAAAGAGCTTTAATCAGCAAAGTGTCAGGTAGGTTGATGCCCCATTGTTGATATGGTGACACTTACACAGGAATTTGCTCTAACGTTATTCATCATATTCAGTGGTGCCAGTAAACTGACTGTCAAAATCAGCCCCACTTGCTAAAGGTTGTCAGTTTTCATGGTGAAAACACCCCCACTATGGCTCAGTTACAGCTAACAATGTAACATTACTGCATGAGGCGTGGGGAAGGAATGTGCAGAATCAGTTTTCACAAACCATTGTGGGCCAGCGTCAGCACAAAACTGATATTTCCAAGTTATATATTCTATTTCTCTGTGTGTATTTTATTCTGAAATTGAAAAAAACATAAAAAAACTTTTCCAAAAGGAAAAACTGGGGAGTCTAAGAATTTACGTACCTTACAATATCATTGGGCTTTTTTCCAATAGGAAAATAGATTTTGGAGAAATTGTACCATTTCATACCATACAAATTTTCTGACCTACTTTTGTGCACTGAATTACGCTGACTGTGGTGTAGAGCATTGTGAAGTTGCTATTTCAGTGGAAGCTATTGTCTGCTGCTTCAACTTGATTCTAACCCTGGGGATAACCTGTTATCTGGGAAGATGGAAGTCTCAGTGAGGGAGATAGCTCTGATTTCCCGATATAATGCCACTGAAATCTGGAAAGGTGGGAGCTGTGCTTCAGAATGAATTTCTAATACTAAAGAGTCCTCTTTGGAGATTAGAATAAATAGAGAAGCCCATAATTTGAAGGATGCAAATGAAAGCCACCCGGATAGGTTTGCACTTCAGCAGAATGAGAACATCCACTCTGACAGGCCTGTGGGGACCTTGGCCTCTATCAGGAAGAAAAGTTCAGTTTCTGAAAGAATTCATTTTCCCCGTTTCTTCCAGGCAGCTCACCCCCACAGTTGGACACCATCACTACTGTAAGCCAAGCCACTGTGGCTACTCCGACAGGACCTTTCCTTTAAGCTCTCATGGTTCTTTTAAAGAACCATGTGCTCCAGCGTCTATCAAGAGGCCCACGCTCAATCCTGGGCTTCTTTTCTTATTACATATCGTGGTAACTCACCACAGTTTTGCTCACATATTTTTTGTTTGCTGCAGATCCCCAATCTCTATAAACGTTTAAGAATTTCATTTTAAAATGTGATCAGTTTTAAAAGTTAATGAAGTGCCTAAAAGTTGTTAATCTCCTCTCCAGGAATACCTGTGTCATTCTGCTAGACACTCGGCTACTCAGGATTTGTAGTTTCCATTAGAGTTTCGTGTTTCTGTGCAGAAGCAGTTCATTATAATCCTTTCAACTGCTTTTAATCAGTTTAAGCTTTGATTAAAAATGAAATAAGAAAAAGTAAAAAAAAAAATCCTAGGCAATTTGACATTGGTAATAGAAAGTTGAAAGAATTACATATAATAGGATGGAGATTTATTTGGATAATTTCTTAGGCAAAGTCATCAAAATGTGTAAATTTTAAGAAAATGTGATAGTAATATTTTGAATAAAACATGGTCAGGCCAAAGAGATGAAATAATTAAAGGCATAATTCTCCTCCCAAGCCGAGTTTTTCATTTAAACTAGTTTGAGTTTTATTCCGGGGCCCATTACTTCTCGGTACTGAAATATATCTCAGAGCAATGTTTCTCCTCGTCTCCATTTTCCGCTGCTAAAATTTTCCAGCCCTGATAAAAACTTATTATACTTGCTAAAATTAAAAGGATGTAGCCCGTGAGTGATGTGTGAGTCCTGTGGGACATACATTTTGATTACTAACAGGTTTTTTGACTTACTTATCAGTTCTTGGCTACTTTTTAGATAAGTGATGTATTGCCACTATCTTTATGAATAATGGATTCATAAATCTGAGGTGTAAAAGAAATTCAAAGATCAACTGATAGCCTTCTAAAAATTGAATGAGAAAAAAAGCTCTTTTTGCAGATCTAAGAGCATTAATGCAGCAAGTTAAAAGAAAATCAAGAAAGCTTCAAAAAGTCAAAACAATTGAATCAGGGGTTATTTAATTCCAGACATCTAAGCTTTAAGACTTTGAATGAGAAAGAAAATTTATTTCATATTATTTACACATACTCTCTTTTAAAATAGATTAAAATATTCGGTGTTAATCTCAAATTCATAGTGGAAAGGAATATTTTGGAAGAATAGTGTTAAATGTAAATGTAAGGGTTTAAAACTTATACAAGCTAGAATAATGTATGTTAAGTCTACTGTAGAATATGACATAAACCATTGAACATGCCATGAGTTTCCTATAATTTTCTTGAAATCTGAGTTTTTCTAAATGACCATTTGTAATTCTCTATATATTTTTAAACCCAAACATTTATTCATGTGTTAGTTTTTCTAAATGACCATTTGTAATTTTCTCTATTTTTTTAAACCCAAACATTTATTCATGTGTAAGAATCAACACATGTTTATAATTGTCCAGAAAGCACTGGTGTCTCCTCTCTGTCTCATGTCCCCTCCGCGACTGTGATAGCATTATATCTCACAGATCCCCACCATGGTACACTCAGCAGTGACACAGCCCAACTCTATTGCCAGCTCTCCATGAAGCCTTTTCTCCTTGAATTGTTTGAAGGTGCTACCTTCATAACACAGCAAGGTCTTGAAGAATTGTTAATCTTAGGTCACCCCAAAGTGGTAGCTAGACTCTTCTTTAGTATAGTGACACATACCAATTCTTAGTTACCAATTACTTTTACCAAAAAAAAAAAAAAAAAATTACAGAGAATAGGGAAGACTGTATCCCAAATATACCTGTGTTTCTAGTTTTTTCTCGAAGGAGAAAAATAGTGTTCTTTACTCAGGTTTCTTTTCCTCAGGTTATTTTCAGGTTCTTTTCCAACCCAGTTTATTATTTCCTGCTCTTTAGTCTTCTGAACCTCAGTTTCAAATCCTGTCCTTATTTTCTCTCTGTTCCCTTGGCATTCAAACAATGGACCTTCTTTGTTTCTTGACCCATCCCCCAGCTGACTACACCTGCTCCTTGTCCAGCCACATTGCCCATGTTCAGCCCCAGGCATGACACTATTCACAAGAAAAAAGAAAAAGGAGAATGAATTGGAGGATGGTGTCTTTAGTGTGACATGTTGAGGATGAGGTGGCCACAGGAATTCAACAACTGGTTCAGGAAGATAGTCCATACTGGCAGTAATGGTGTGCTCATTGCCACCAAGTAGGGAAATAAAAATGTCACCAGTGTGGGTTAGATTACTGAGGGAGGTATATCAAGTGAGAGGAAAAGACATCTCAGGAAAGAACCATTAACATTTCTGGAAAAGACTCCATCTCTCCTCCAAAGACAAAGAAGGAGAATAGAATAGAGCAGGCAGCATTTCCAAAAAACGAAAAACAAAACAAAAAACCAAAGTGAGGTTGACAGAGTCTATCAGACAGGGAAATAAATCTAAACTTTTTAAAGCAAAAACTCTTTATTTTTAAGACTAAGATACAATTACTCATTTTCTATTTTTGGCATAAATTTTATTTCGTTCCAATGGAATGAAAACCTCCTGAACTCCCTTCAGTGTCATCCAAAACTTCTCTTCTTTCTGGATTAAAAAATCCATTCACTAATGACCTTTTTGACTTCAAGCTTTTCTTTGCAAAAATTAAATAAGACAGCACCCACATTTCTTCTATAATCTTCATCTATGACACCAGCTTCTACAAAGTGTTTTGCAGCCAAGCCAGAGTGTGGAACTACTCTTCCGTAATGCCCAGGAGTAAGAGCTGTCTGATTGTCTGTCTTCACAATAGCTTTCTCCATGGGTGGTATTTTATAATCACAGGCACTTGTGTAATCACAGGTATAGCCCGCAGCCCATGCAGTGAGGGTCAGGGCCATAGTGTACTCTGAGAACTGCCTGCTGCCCTCCCTCTGTGGGCTGGACCTGCATTTTTTGTTTGTTTGTTTTTGAGACACAGTCTCAACCTCCAATTCTTGGGCTCAAGAGATTCTCCTACATCAGTCTCCAGAGTAGCTTAGACTATAGGCACCCTGCGCAATGCCTGGCTGGTTTTTCTAGTTTTTCTATTTTTAGTAGAGACTGGTCTTACTCTTGCTCAGGCTGGTCTTGAACTCCTGAGCTCTAGTGATCCTCTTGCTTAGGCTTCTCAGAGTGCTAGGATTACAGGCTTCAGGTGCGCCTTCTGAGCAGGCTGGCAGAGTGAGGTGAGTGGATGGAAGGGGGAAAGAGAGAGCAGAAGATTAGAGCTGAGGGAGGGACAATGCCAAGATCTAAGACTTAAGGTTTTTATACTGCTGACTTAGAAAAATTCTATAGGATTGATAAAGACAGAAATTAGACTGATGTGCAATGAGGAATCTCTGCATGGGAAGAGAGGAAGTTGTGCTAAGGAGCCATTTAAGCCCTGGCTCAGAAGCTGTCAATCTGAGGGACTGTGGGACAAAGTCCTTAAGCTCTCTGGTCTATTTCTTTATCCACAGAATAAAGAAATAGCACCATTCTGCCTTAATATTCCATCATTGTGGGACTCTAAATCAATTGTTAAAAAGGAGCAACAGGCTAAGTTAGCCTTGATGGTCCCCATAATGTGAAGACAATGTCTCTCCAATTGCCTTTGCAAGATTGCTCTGCCTTTAACAATGTTCAAGAAATACGGTGTTTTCTTGTATCAGATTATGTAAGTTATTTTATTTTATTTTATTTTCTGGTTTTCATTGCATCATCTTTATTGTTTTGTCGTTAGTGGCTATCATCGTTGACTTAAATTCCTAATTTGTTCTTATTGGTTAAAAAAAGAAGTACCATGTTATTTTGAGGCACTAACTAAAAACCAGAATAAGAAATGCAATAACTTTACACATAGAACTTTTGGCTTTGTTTTTAAAATTAGGTTACTAAATATTGCTTCTAAAACTTTTTAATAATTTTTTATTTAAATTCCAGGTATTGCAATTTCAGATGAGCTTGATAAGGTAAGTTGAACTATATAACTAATGAAAAAAAATGTAGCGCTAATGTGTTAGTCCACTGTCTATAGTTCAGAAGTTTCCGAAACATAAAAATATTCAAATATAATTTATTTGATGCCAATATTTATTAATTTATTTTTAGACAGAGTCTCACTCTGTTGCCCTGGGTAGAGTGCCATGACATCACATCACTTTTTTTTTTTTTTTTTTGCCATAGGTCACAAGGTTTAATAGGCACAGAGGTGACACAGGTGACAGCAAAGTTAAATTCTTAGGCTCAAGTGATCCTCTTGCCTCAGCCTCCTGAGAGTGCAAAATGAGAGCTGAGGGAGGGACAACACTAAGATCTAAGACTTAAACTTTTCACATTGCTGATTTAGAATAATTCTAGAGGAATAATAAAGACAGAAATTGGACTGATGTGATAAGACAGAAATTAGACTCAATTGATCCTCTTGCCTCAGCCTCTTGAGTAGTTGGAGCTACAAGATCCTGCCACAATGCCCCACTGGTTTTTCTATTTTTAGTAGAGATAGTGTCTCACACTTGCTCAGGCTGCTCTGGAACTCCTGAGCTCAAGCATTCCAACCATCTCGGCCTCTCAGAGTGCTAGGATTACATTTAAGAGCTACCATTCCTGGCCTGGTGACAACATTTTAAAACTTTTAAAGTTTTGTGCTTAGATCCTTTTATGAAAGTTATTGCATTAAATGTATGTCACTACTTTTTAAAGTGCCTTTAGAATTTGGGTAGAGAAAACAGAATCATTGTAGTCAATTATTGTACTAAAGAATAAGAACTAATGTTATAGTATGCAAATTATTTGATTCTGTCTTTATTTAAATGATGATGATGATGATGATGATATGGAAGACACTTGTGTGATTTTCTACAGTTTCCTGTTTGGAAACCTTACTCAAGAAACATATTTTGTTTGTTTTAGTATTCCAATAAGCCAAAAGAATATGATGGTGCTCTCTGGACTGGGGTGATAGTAATAAAGGTGGTGAGAAGTGGTCTGATTAGGAATATAGTTTAATGGCAGTGTCAGTGGACCTGGCTACTGGTTGGATGTGGGGAGCTGTAGAATAAAGACATCAGTCAATGGCGATTCCTGGGTTTGGGAGATGAGCAGATAGGACAGCTGCCTTGCCATTTACCAAAATTGAAAAAAAATAACAAACAAGAAAAAAAAAAAGAACAAAGGAAAAAGCAAACTTGTCAGGTTGAGATAGTATCAAGAGTTCTCTTTTGGGTTGTTTATTTTGAATTGTCTATTAAAATGTTTAGATGAGTTACTGCTCTGGGGAGAGACTTAATTCAGAGCTATACATTTAGAAGTCAGTGAGGAAAAAGTTCTCAATCTTTTGGTCTCAGAACCACTTTAACATCCTAAAATTAAGAGCAAACTCAAAAGAGTTTTGATTTACATAGATTACATCTATTCATATTAGATTCTTTTATTGATATTATGTTGATATTAGATATATAAGCATGTGAGAAATTAAAACTGAGAAAAATGTTATGTTTATTCATTTTAAAATAACAGTGATAAAATCATTACATTAGCATTAGTGACACTTTTATAAAAATTATTTTCTAAAACTAAATATTAGTAAATACATTGTTTTTTGTTTTGAAAATCTCTTTATCGTCTGGTTTTATGGAAACTGCAGCATTTTTATTTCTTCTGCATTCAATCTGTTGCAATGTGTTGCTTTGGCTGAGAAAATCCTCCATTGTGTAGCTGGAAGGGGAAAAGCACCTGGAAATAGCTATCATCAATATTTGGTGAACATGGGTCCAGATAGCTTTCTGGACAGAAAAAATACTGAAATTTGGCTTGGTGGCTAGGAACATATCCAGAAAGAAAATTATAGAAAGTATTGTATAGGTAAAATAAGAAATCCCATATCTGAAATTTTGGGAACCAGAAATGTTTTGGATTTCAGATTTCAGATTTTTTTTATTGTGTTCTGGAATATTTTCACATACATAAGGAGATACTTGGGGATGGGTCCCAAGTATAAGCATGAAATTAATTTGTATACACCTCATATACATGACCTGAAGGTAATTTTTATTTAATATTTTTAGTAATTTTGTGCATGAAACAACATTTTGACTGGGTTTTGTCTGTGACCTGTCATATGAAGTTGGGTGTGAAATTTTCCACTTACGGCATCATGTTGGTGCTCAAAAAATTCTGGATTTTGGAACATTTTAGATTTCAAATCTTCAGGTAAGGGATATTAATAGGATCATATGTTAATAAATCCTGACATTACATATTAATAAACTATTATATAATGTATTATTTTTACATAAAGTAAGTATTCTACGGTGAATAGGAATATACTTTTTAGATTTTGTACCATAAAAATGGATTTCTGACTTGCTAAAAAATTAATAAAATTTATGACTATATATTTAAATGTGAATTCTCTTTAATAAACCATCATAATATTTTAAAGTTATTTTAATCTCTCTCTGTGCTATCCATGCAGACCTCTCTGTTGACCTCACAGCAGCAGGTGCTTGAGTGACAGTGTGGTCTCTTGGCTTTGTCCTGCCTTTCTAGTCCTTTCTGTGTTTCTTACTGTCAAGCCCCAGCTGGTCGTCTTCTTATGCCATGACCTTCCCTACAATTTGCAGAAGTTTAATAATCCATTTTCTTGTAGTTATAGTCCATGTTCATTTAAAGTACAAAGATACAGTCATCACCATTTCTAGGCTCATTTGCTCCCTCCAGTGTATTCTGCAAAAGCCTGGTTGGCCGAGACATAAATTAGGTTGTATGGGATCATTACCCTGCTTGGCTCCCATCCTTCCCTTTTTTTGTGCTCTCACTTGCAGTGGCATTGGTATCCACACACCTTTTTTGGTGAGCTAAAGAACTTGAATTATTCTCTGAACTGAAGTGCATTTAGCCTCACTGGATAAATGATGGATGACCTGACACTTGGTTAAATATCATCCTTAGGACACAGTTATTATCCCCCTTAACCCTGTGTCTTTCCAGTGCTAGCTCAGGGGAGTGTCCATTTAACTAAATTAATGACACTGTGATTTTCATTTACTTACCTATTATTTCTAGAGTTATTTATTTATTTTTTTTGGTAGGAGGTTGTTTGTTTTGAGGTCCCTCTGTTGTCCAGACTAGAGTGTAGTGACATAATCATAGCTCACTGCAACCTCAAGATCCAGGGCTCTAGTTGGCCTCCTCGCCTTAGCCTCCTGAATAGCTGGAACTTCCAGGATAAATTTTCTGGTTTTTTTGTAGAGGCAGGGTCTCACTTTTGCTCAGGCTGGTCTTGAACTCCTGAGCTCAAGCAGTACCCCCTCCAGAGAGCTAGCTAGGATTATAGTTGTGAGTGAGCTGCTGTATTTGGTCATATTTTGAAGACTTAATGGAAATTAATAAATTTTATTGCATACTTATTTGTTTTCATTTTTACTGAGGAAGATGCCAGTATATTTTAGAGAAAAAATATATAGTTCAGTGCAAAAAACTGACCTTACTCTCACATCTAATTTTTAAATGTGTCAGAAGAATTACGGGCTTCCAGAGCCGTAGCCTCCATCCTTTCCTTGTCTGGAGAGCACCCTTGCATGAGCAGGACAGCCTGTCCCATAGCACCCTCTGGTGATCACAGAGCTCACAGTTCTGAGTTTTCCTTAGTAAGAAAAAGTATGTATCAGGCAGTTAGCTTACTAAAAAACAGCCAATTAGAATGGTTTATAGTTTGCATTCACCTGGTCTTTAATGTAATAATAAAAATAAATATAGCTCTTCCTTATACTTTGCTCTTAACAATTTTCAGAGTTCACTAAAGATATCTTTTTCTTAACTTTTATAAAAGACAGATGTTTAACTGTCATATTTTATTCCAGTCAAAGTTACTTTATGAATTCAGAGAAAGGTAATAAGAATTATTAATTCTATTAAATAAATTATAATTTTCTATTAAAAAATTATTGGAATAAAGAAATAAAGTAAAACAGAGAATAACGTTACTGTAAGGCTTTATTTTTATTGTAAGAACTCTATCAATTCCTTATTCATTAGTCTTTTCCTTTCCCTTCCATAGCCAGGATATTGGTTTTCTCTTGCTGCTGTAAGAAATGAAAACAACACAAAGTTATTATCTTAGCGCACTGTAGTGTAGAAGTTGAGTATCAATCTCCCTGAGACAAATATAATCAAGGTGGCATCTGGGCTGTCCTCCTTCCATTCTAGGGGGAGTCTGTTTTCTTGTCCTTTCCAGTTTCTAGAGGCTTCTACCCTGCATTCCTTACTTAGTACATGGGGTCCTTGTCACATTTTTGAAAGCAACAGTGTCTTATCTCTCTCTAACTTTAGTCAGGAATGGCTCTCTCTTGTTATAGAATTCCATTAGATTGGGGCCACCTGGCTTAATCTAAATAATTTCTTCATCTCAAGATCTTTAGCCTTAATTACAAAAAGCCCTTTTTCTCATGTAAGGTAAACATAGTCACTGGTTTTGGAGATAAATACATGAACATCTTTGGAAAGCCATTATTTTGCCTACACAGCCACTATTCCCAGTTCATATGGGAATACATTTCCAGTGTGGACATAATTCTTTAGGCTCCTGTGATTGCAATTCATCTTCAAAAGACCACATAGTAGATATGGTTGGCGCCTGCCCAGCTTCCCTTGGCCAGCTTCTCTTTTTTTCCTTTCCCTTCAACTGCTGTGAGAGCTGGGTGCCTGTGAGCTCACCCTTTTCCTGAGGTAAACCATCCTAACCACAGGTGCCAGGGTTCATCCTCAGCCAAAGACTGATTGAAATAAGGCTCCAGGATGTCAGATGTCATTCACCTTCCAGAATTCTTGATGGGAGTGGGCTGTGAGTAGCGTTAAGGTGAACTCCTGGCTTTGCCCAGCTTTTCCTAGCTCCCTCATTCTTTTATAGGCTTCACTTGAGGGAACCCCTCAATAGATCACTTTCTCAGCCTCTCGTTCTAGGAAGACCTACTTAAGACATGCCACCAGAGGAATCATCTTAAAGCAGAATCCTGCTGAAAACATTTTCTGGACTCTTTGCTACCTACCAAGTTAAGTCTAAATTTCTATGACTATAAATTAACAGTTTCCATTTTTTGGCTCACATCTCTGTGTTATGCTTCATTTCCTTCTTATATTCTATTCAGATTCTGCACTACCCTCAGCAAGCAACAGGGTAAGGCAGCCTATTGGCTAATCCACTTTTAATGCTACAGTACTTCTAGGTCATATTTTTATTTACTGACACATTTTTGTTCATATCATTCTCCCCCTCTTCACCTGTTCTCCATCCTTCAAGCCCAGCCTCCCTAGTTAGCCCTGTAGAAAGTGATCTCACGTCCAGTGATCTCTGAGAGATCACAGTGACTACATCACCAGTGACACTTCTTATCTCATATTATGGGTATTTGTTTTCACTGCTTAGAGAAGTAGCCTAGTATTCTGAAAAAATCCACAAAACTGCCTTGGATGGAATCTTGGCTCTTGGGATTTCCTAACTGTGGGGCTTTCAGGAAATTATTTATAGATGCTGAGCTTTAGTTTCCTTCTCTATAAAATGTAAGTGGTTTTAATAACTATTACAGATAATATTAATTAATTTCCTACCAAAAAATAATTTTAGGTAGGTAGCAAAATTATCCACATTATAAAATTATATGTCCATTAAAGAGTTAATGTCTAGAATAAATAACTTCTACAACTCAACAACAACAAAAAAACCAACTGAGTTAAAAATTGGGCATAGGACTTGAATACTTATTTCTCCAAAGATCATACACAGATGACCAGCAAGTATATAAAAGATTTTCCATATCACTAATTAGAGAAATACAGATCAAAACCACAGTGAGATATATCTAGTACTCATTAGATAGTAGAATGACTACTGTCAAAACAAAACAGAAAATGGCAAGTGTTAGTGAGGACCCTTGTGCACTTTTGGTGAAAGCATAAAATGATGCAGCCACTATAGAAAACAGTATAGCAGTTCCTCAAAAGATTAAAAATAAATTTACCATATGCTGTAGTCTGAATTTTTATGTCCCTCCAAAATTTATGTTGAAACTTAATCTGTGTCTGCAATGGTGGTAGAAGTGGGGCCTTTACGAGGTAATCAGGTCATCAGGGCCCTGCCCTGAGGAAGGGAAATAGTGCCCCTGTAAAAGTGCTTGAAGGAGCCTGCTTGGTGCTTCTGTTACCCATCTATCATGTGAAGACACAGCAAGAAGTCACCACTTGGAAGCAGAATACATGTCCTTACCAGACACAGAATGAACTGGCACCATGATGCAGACTTTATGACCTTTAGAATTGTGAGAAATAAATTTCTATTATTTCTGAATTCCCTAGTCTAAGGTATTCTGTCATAGTAGCAGGAATGGACTAAACAATCCCATCTTGAAGTATATATCCAAAAGAATTGAAAGCAGGGGCTGTATAAGATATGTACATACCCATGTTCACATCAGCATTATTCAACACAGCCAAGAGATGAAAGCAATTCAAGTGTTCATTGACAGACAGACTGCAATACAATAATAGTAGGGGATTTTATGACCCACTCATTAAGAGATCATCTAGATAAAAAAAAAAAAAACTCAGCAAAGAAATATTGGAATTAAATTACATTTTAGACCAAATGGACCTAATTGACCTAACACATATTTACATAACATTCTATTCAACAAATGCAAAATATACATTCTTTTCAAAAACACATGAAATATTCTCTGGGATAGACCATATGTTAGGCCACAAAACAAGTCTTTGTTGATTTTCAAAAAATCTAAATCATAACAAGTATCTTCTCAGACTGCAATGTAATAAAACTAGAAATTGGTACTTGTGGGAACTCTGAAAACTCTACAACTATGTGGAAATTAAACAGCATATAATAAAACTAGAAATTGGTACTAGTGGGAACTCTGGAAACTTTACAACCATGTGGAAATTAAACAGCATATTCCTGAATGACCCATTGTGTCAATGAAGAAATATTGATAGAAATCAAAAAAGTTTCTCAAAACAAATGAAAATGGAAACACAATATACCCAAACCAGAGGGATACAGAAAAACCAGTGCAAGGAAAGAAATTTTAGCATTTAATGCCCACATTAAAAACTAGAAAGATTACAAACTAACGATGTAACAATGCACCTGAAAAACAAGAACAAACCAAGCCAAAAATTGTCATAAGAAAAGAAATAAATAAAGATCAGAGTGGAACTAAATAAAATAGAGACTAAAGAAACAGGACATTTAAAAAACGGCAGAATAGAGGCATCTTGCCAGCATATCACTCTCAAGGAAAGAAGTGAAAATTGGAGGCAGCTGTCTATGAACAGATTGCTCTTCTCAACAGGAACAATGTGAAATCACAGAGAAGTAACTCAGTATACTTAGTGTGGAAAAAAGAAAGCTAATGGGGTGATAAGTAAATTTGATAAGATCAAAGTGTGTGCAGGGAAGAACAGGAGGATAGAGCACTGGGGTGCTGCACTCACTCCCCAGGCACTGTGCTAAGTTGTGAGATGGCTCCCTCTACCAGTGCAGGCCTCCCTCTGGATAGAGAATCCTGCCTGGAGTCTGTGAGCCACACAACAGGCACACTGGAGACTGGGCAGCAGCTAAAGCCATCCTGAGCTCTTGAGTGCACAGTGCAAGACTGATGCAGGACTCAGCTTTGTGGTAGAGGCTTTCATATCACCTTTACCAGGGTGGGGTGGGAGTGAATTGAAGGCTCCCCTGAGCCATAGGTGTGACAGGAAGTTAAGTGCTCCTTCCCTATAGCACAATGAGATCTGAGCATAGGAATTGACTGGGGTGCTGAAAGCTCTGATGTGGGAGGCTATGGATAACTTTTGGCAGGTTCTGGTGGAGGCAGAGAGAGCTTCACATACCCTTGACAACTAGAACCAATCTCTACCTGTGTGGCATGGCATCTGTGCAGTCCTCAAAGCACACAGAACAGCCTCTCACTTGCTCAGTCTGGACTTTGACCTCAGTCCCAACTGCCTCCTGTCTACTCAGCCCTAACCCCACCCTCCAGGTTGGATCAGCCTCACTACCTGCATCACCTTGCTTCTGGCTCTGTGGCCCTGATCAGAAGCCCCACTTCTGGGTCCTTCTCACTCTTGAATCTAGGGCTCTCATACTGGAGATTGATGCCTCACCTCTGTGCCTTCAGAGTTCCTGGCAGGCTCAGGAGACTATTCCTTAGATTCCAATCCTGCATGTAGATCCCAAGACCCCACCCCAGAGTTTACAGCACTGTTGCAGGTGACAGTATTGTTTGAAAGCCCTGTGCCCTGCCAGGGACATCCCAGCCTCAAGCTACCAGCAAAATGGGACCTGGCTCAAGCAAACCACTATGTCCTGGGAAGCCATGACCACTGCCTACATAGTCTCACCCAGCTGTTACTGTCACTTCTGCAGGGAGATCCCAAGCAAAGCAATGTTCACAACACCAGCCTCAGTGAAGAGTGTCTCACCCAGCTCTCATCTTGAACATCTTACAGCTATCTGGTGAACCTCTGAAAGCCAGTACAAATAGCATTCAGCCAGGATTGAACAGAGGCAATTACAAGCCAGGAAAACAAAAATCAGAATAGTTGTGTTACAGGCTTCTAGGGCACACCCATGTCAACATTCTAGAGCAGGAATAAAAAATGCCATTGAGGGACCTGCCCTTCTTCTAACTAAATAAGAGAGCTCCCAGATGCCCTGGAAACCTATATTAGCACTGAGTCAAGAAAAGAGGTTTCACATGAGAAAAAAACAGCGAAAAAACCCCAGCAACATGAAAAATCAAAACATATCAATACCACCAAGGGATCACAATGAAACTATAGTAGTGAACTCCAACTATAAGGAAATTGTTGAAATGACAGAAATGGAATTCAGAATAAGGATAGCAAATAAAATGAATGGAATTGAAGAGACAGTCAAAAACTGACAAAAAGAAGCCAAAAAAAAATTTCAGGAACTCAATGAAAAAGTCACTAAAAAGCTAGACAATATAGGGAAGCATATAATAGAACCTAAATAAATGAAAGGGAAATTTAGGGAATTTCAAAACATGACAGAAAGCCTCTGCAACAGACTAAATAAACCAAGGAGAAAAAAGAATATCAGAGTTTGAAGACAAGGCTCTCAAAATAACACAGTCATTTAAAGCAGCAGAGAAAAAAACAAACAAACAAAAAAATAGAGCAATCACTTAGAGAGATATGGGACTAAGTGAAGTGTAGAATCATACTAATTACAGGTATCCCTGAGGGAGAAGAAGAAAGAGCTAAAAGCATGGAAAATCTATTCAAAGGAATTATTAAGGAAAAATTCCCTGGTGTTTCCAGAGATCCAGACATCCAGATATAAGATCATCATTGAACACTAAAAGATTCATAGCAAGTAGGACATCTCTAAGACACATAGTAATTAACCTGGCTAAAGTAAAAATGAAAGAGAAAATTCTAAAGTAAATAGATGTGAACAACAACTGATCTACAAGGGAAAACCCATCTCATCAAACTAACAGAAAACTTCTCAGTGGAAACCTTATAAGCCAGAAGAGATTGGGGCCCCATGTTCTTAAACAGAACAATTGCCACCCTAAAAGTTTGTGTCCTGCAAAACCAAGTTTCATGGTCGATGAAGAAATTAAGTCTTTTTCATACAAGCAAATACTGAGGGAGTATGTCATGACCAGACCTTCCCAGTAGGAAACACAAAGAATTGCATTATACACAAATCAGTACAGTAGATAGTCACCAGTGTAAAATCACCCCAAATAGCTAACAGTTACAACTCCTATAAAAGAATAGGGCATCAGGGAAGACAAAGCAATGTGATACTACCTGATATGATAAACAGAACAATATCTCACATATCAATTCTGTCTCTTAGCATTAACAGTTTAAGTGTACTACTCAGAAGACATAAACTGGCTGTAATCTGTTGTCTCAAGTAAACACATCCAAGAACAAGGACACACACAAAGCAAAAAGTTAGCAGAAAATATTCTACACAAATGGAAACTAAAAGAAAGTATATATAGCCATTCTCACATCAAACAAAATTAACTTTAAAACAACAATGGTAAACAAGGACAAAGATGGTTTTTATATAATGGTAAAGAGAACAATTTAGTAAGAATACATAACAATCAACAGTATTTTACATATATATAGCTCTAAGATATATAAAACAAATCCTACTAGAGCTAAGCAAGAAAATAAATACTAGCATTGTCTTTCCAGAGACTTTAATACACTACTATCAGAGTTGGACATATTATCAAAGTAGAAAATAAATAAACACTGGATGTAAATGGGGCACTAGAACAAATGGATCTAACAGACATTTCCAGAACATTCTATCCCCAAACTACTGAATATACATACATTTTTCTTATCACCATATGGGACATTTTTCAAGATTGATCATGTTTTAGGCCACAAAATATATCTTAACAAATTCTAAAAATCAAAATCATACCATGTATCTTTTTAAAGCATAATTTATTAAAACTTAAAATTATTCTAAGATAAATGCTTAATTTTACACAAAGTCATGGAAATTAAACAACTTTCTCCTGAATAATACTTGGGTGAATCATGAAATAAATGTGGAAATCTGAAGATTCCATGAATTTAATGACAAAGGGTGCACTAGCTGTCAAAACTTATTGAACTCAGCAAAAGCATCTTTAAGGGGAAAATTTATAGCCTTAAATGCTTACGCAAAAATCAGAAAGAATACAGATTAACAACCTAATGTCACATCTCAAGCAACTAGAAAAGAAAGAACAAACCAAAGCAAAGCCAACAGAAGAAAACAAATAACAAAAGTCAGACCAGAACTAAATGAAATGAAAGAAAAAATACAAAAGATGAGTGAAGCAAGAAGTTGCTTCTTTGAATAGATAAACAAAATTGATAGACCTCTTGCTAGTTTAATAAGAAGTAGAAGACAGAGAACCCAAAGAAGCTCAATCAGAAATGAAAAAGAAGATATTACAACTGATAGTGCAAAAATACAAAACATCATCCGTGAATACTATGAAAATCTCGACACACATAAAATAGAAAATGTAGCAGAAATGGATAAATCCCTGGAAACACAACCTTCCAAGATGTAGGAAGAAATAGAACTCCTGTACAGACCAATAATAAGCAGTGATGTTGAAGCAGGAATAAAAAGTCTTTTAGAAAAACACCCAAACAAAAACAAAAATTAAAAATCCCAGACCATAACGACTCATAGCTAAATTCTGCCATACCTACAAAGAACAACTGGCACCAATACTGCAAAAATTATTCTATATCATTGAGAAGGAGAGACCCCTCCTCAGCTAATTCTGTGAAGTCAGTCTTACCTTGATTTCAAAGCCAGGAACGGTCAAAACAAAAAAAAGAGAACTACAGACCAATATCCCTTATGCATATAGATACAAAAACTTCAATAAAATACTAGGAAACAGAATAAACCAACGAAAATAATCCATTTTGACCAAAGGGCCTACTTCCCGAGGATGCACAGATGGTTTGGTATATGTAAATCAATAAGTGTAAGCCACCACATAAACAGAAACACTATCAAAGACCTTCTATTGAAGTCATCTCAATAGAATCAGAAACAAGAGTTTGAGAAAATCTAGCACTCTTTCATAATAAAGATCTTCAACAAAGTAGTCATAAAAGAACATATTTCAAAATTATAAAAACCATATATGATAAACCCACAGCTAATATTATACTGAATGGGGAAAAGCTGAAAGTATTCCCACTACAAATAGAAACAAGACAAGGTTGTCTACTGTCACCACTCTGTTCAACATAGTGCTGAAAGTCCTAGCCAGAGGAATCAGCCAAGAGAAAGAAAGAAAGGGTATCCAAATCGGGAAAGAGAAAGTCAAATTATCACTTTTTGCTGATAATATTATTGTGGACCTAGAAAACTCCAAAGACTTCACCAAGAGATTCTGGAATAGATTAAAAACATTCAATAGTCTTAGGATATAAAAACAATGTACACAAAGCAGTAGCATTTTTATATACCAGTAATGGTTAAGTTAAGAATCAAATAAAAAAACTTAACTGTTCACAATAGCTACAAAGAAAATAAAATACTCCAAAATACACTTGACCAAGGAAGTGAAAGATCTTTGCAAAGAGAACCATGAAACACTGAGGAAAGAAATTCCAGATGACACATACAAATGGAGAATTATATCATGCTCATGGATTGATGGCAACATTATTAAAAATCTCTTAACACCCAAAATGATTCATAACATCAGTGAAACAACCCCTCAAAAATTACCAATGTCATATTTCACAGATCTAGAAAAAATAATTCTATGCTTCATTTGGAACCAGAAAAGAGCCCAAATAGCCAATGTGATCCTAAGCAATAAGAGCAAAGTTGGAGGCATCATGTTGCTAGACCTCAAGCTATACTGCAAGGGGATAGTAATCAAAACAACATGCTTTGGTACAAAAATAAGAAAGAGAGACCAACAGAACCAAAGAGAGAACCAGATCCTACAGCCAACTGATCCTTGACAAAGCAGACAATAATGCAAACTTGGAAAAAGAAGCCCTATTCAATAAATGATGCTGGAACAATTGGATAGCCACAAGCAGAATGAAATAGGAACACCTATCTCTCATCGCTTGAAAAAATTAACTCAAGGTGGACAAAAGACTGAAATGTAAGGCATTAAATCATAAGAATTCTAGAAGAAAATGTAGGAAAAATTATTTTAGACTTTGCTATAGGCAAAGAATTTGACACAGACCCTAATGGCAATTGCAGCAGCAATAAAAATAAATAAATGGGACTTGATTAAATTAAAAGGCTTCTACATAGCTAAGAAAATAACCAACAGAATCAACAGATATCCTACAGCATAGAGGAAAATATTCACAACCCACACATCGGATAAAGGCTAAATATTTTGAATTTGTCAAGAACTTACACTAATTATCAAGAATAAACCCCATTAAAAAGTGGGAAAGAGATATGAACAGATTTTTTCAAAAGAAGATGACAAATGGTTAATAAACATATGAAATAATGCTCAACATCATTAATCATTAGAGAAATGCAAATTAAAGCACAATGAGATATCACCCTTGCTCCTGCTAGAATAGCTTTTATTAAAAAGTCAAAAAGCAATAGATGCTGGCATTGATGCAGAGAGAAAGGAACACTTATACACTATTGGTAGAACTGCAAATTAGTACAACCCTTATAGACAAAAGTGTTGAGATTTTTCAAAGAACTAAATGTTGACCTACTATTCAGTCCAACAAGCCTGCCTGCTACTGGGTATCTACCCAAAGGAAAAGAAGACATTTTATCTAAAATATACCTGCATTGGAATATTTATTGAAGCACAATTCATAATTGTGAAGATGTGGCATCAACCCAAGTGCTTATCAGTTCATGAGCAGATTAATAAAATGTGCTACATGTATACCATGGATTACTACTCAGCTATAAAAAAGGATGAATTAATGTCTTTTGCAGCATTTTGGAAGGAACTGGAGACCATTATCCTAAGCAGAGTATCTTAAGAATGGAAAAACAAACATCACATATACCCTCTAATAAATTATAACTAACCAGTGAGCACAGGAGTGCACATAGGAAAGTGACAGTCATTAGAAATCAAGCAGATGGTGGAAGGGTGAAGAGGGGAGGAAAAAGCCCTACCTAACAGGTGCAATGAACACCACGTGGGTGAGGGTCAAAGGTACAACTCTGTCTAAGTCATGTATCAAAAACATTTATACTTCTTTAATATTTGGAAATTATAAAAACAAAGAACACAAAGGATAAATTAAATACCAGGTTATTTTTCCAAAAAGATTTCAAAAACTTGATAAACTGCCAGCTATACTTACCAAGAAGAGAGAAGACCCAAATAAAATCAGAAATGAAAAAGGAGATACCGATACTCTAGGAAAACAAGAGATCATCAGTGACTATTATGAACAACTGTATACTGATAAACTGGAAAAACTAGAGGAAATTAATAAGTTCCTGGAAATATATAACCTATATTGAATTGAATCAAGAACAAATTAAAAATCTGCATATACCAATAACATACAGTGAAATGGAGTCAGTAATAAAATGTCTCCTAACAAAGAATTCACTGGGACTGAATGAATTTACAGCCAAATTCTACCAAGAATAACTAATATCACTCCTAAAACTGTTCCTAAAATTCAAAGGAGGGAATTCTCCCTATCTTCTTCTATAAGGCCAGCATTACCTTGATACCTAAATTATACAAAGACCTATATCAAGCACTGAGATTGCAGAAATGATAAAAAAGCTTCCAACAACAACAAAAAAGCTCAGGGTTTGGCGCCTGTAGCTCAGTGCTTAAGGCGCTGGGCACAAACACTGGGCCTGGTGGGTTTGAACCCAGCCCAGGACTGCTAAACAATAATGACAACAACAATAACACACAGCCAGGGATTGGGGTGGGCACCCGAAGTCCCAGCTACTTGGGAGGCTGAGGCAAGAGAATCATGTAAGCCAAAGAGTTTGAGGTTGCTGTAAGCTAAGATGCCCCAGCACTCTACCAAGTATGACATGATAAGACTGTGTCTCAAAAAAACAAAAAAGCTCAGGACCAGATGGCTTCACATCAGAATTCCGTTACACCTTCAAAGATGAGTTTATACCTATAGTGCAGAACATATTCCAAAACATTGAGAAGGAAGGAACCTTCCCTTACATGTTTTATGAAGCAAACATCACCTTGATTCCAAAACCAGGAAAGGACCCAACCGAAAAGAAAACTACAGACCAATTTCACTAGTGAATATTGATGCAAAATATCAACAAAATCTTAGCTTATAGATTGTAGCTTCACATTAAACAAATTATACATTATGAGCAGTGCCTGTGGCTCAAAGGAGTAGGGCGCTGGCCCCATATGTTGGAGGTGGTGGGTTCAAACCCAGCCCTGGCCAAAAACTACAAAAAAAAAAAAATTATACATTATGATCAAGTAGGCTTCATTCTGGGGATGCAAAGCTGGATATTCAAATTTATTCAAATTTATGGATATTCAAATCCATAAATCTAATTCACCATATTAATAGAAGCAAAAACAAAGACCATATCATCCTTTCAATAGATTCAGAAAAAGCATCTGGCAAAATCCAACATCCTTTTCTAATAAGAACACTTAAGAAGATAGGAATAGGTGGCACATTTCTTAAGTTGATTGAAGTCATTGATGACAAACCCACAGCTAATATCATACTGAATGGTGTGAAACTGAAAGCTTTTCCACTTAGAACTGGAAACAAATTTTTCCACTATCACCACTATTATTCAACATAGTTCTGGAAGTTCTAGCCAATGCTGTCAGGCAAGAGAAGGATATAAAGGGACTCCAGATGGGGGCAGAGGAGGTCAAACTCTCCCTCTTCACTGATGATATGATGTTATAGTTAGAAAATCCTAGAGACTCAACCACAAAACTCCTGGAAGTCATCAGGAAATACAGTAATGTCTCAGGGTATAAAACCAATGTCCACAAATCAGTAGCCTTTGTATGTATATGCCAATAACAAAAAAGTTGAAAAGCGGATCAAGGACACAATTCCCTTCAAAGAAATTGAAATACTTAAGAATATACCTAACAGAAGAGGTGAAAGATCTTTTCAAAGAGAATTATGATAAGAAAATAAAAATTCTAATTCTTCTCTTTTCTAAGAAAAGAAATTGTGGGAGACACTAACAAATGTAAGAACATACTATGCTCTTGGCATATGTTGGCAATGTTGAAGAATCAACATTGTCAAAATGTCTGTTCTACCAAAAGCAATCTATAGATTCAATGCAATCCCAATTAAAATACCAATATCATTTATTTTGAAGAACTGGAAAAACTAGTATTTCATTTTGTATGGAACCAGAAAAAACTCTGTATAGCTAAGGCTATTCTTAGTCATAAAAACAAGTCAGAGGCTTCACCCTACCAGACTTAAGACTGTATTACAAGTTGACAGTAATCAAAATAGCATGATATTGGTACAAAAATAGAGTCATAGACATATGGAACAAGATAGAAAGCCAAGAGATGAAACCAGTCTCTACTTGCCATCTGATCTTTGATAAACCAAACAAAAGCATACACTGGGGAAAAGAATCCACTGTTCAATAAATGGTATTGGGAGAACTGGATAATCACAAGTAAAAGAGTAAGATGGTCTGGTCATGGAGGCATTGACTCCCCTTTGACTCAGGCGCAAATCCCTGGTGCACTTGAGCATTAGAGAGAGCTGGGCCACAGCCCCGCGGGGTTACCAGTGGCTAGGTGTGATGGAGGTGCAAGGTGGGAAAGGAGGAACCAGCACCTCTGGACTAATTCTTTTGCTGGGGGCCTTTCTGGCTACATGGAGCATCTAAGTGAGTTACATGAGCTGCCATTGGACCCCCTGCTGTCCAGTTGCTGGAGACCTTTTGAATTCTCCCACTTGATTTTCATTTGTGCTGACCCGGACAATTGGTTTGGAATTCTTGGTCTGGGCTGTTCACCAAGGGACCCTCTAAGGTTTGTACCCTGGTTGTGTTGTAGTGGGAGGGTTTCATTCTCCTCTTCCAGTTGTTGCCTGGGGGTGGGGTGGGGTGACTTAGTTGCTTGTATTTATTCATAGCTGAAATTTCAACCCAAAGTCACTGATTCACTAGGATTGGACAGAGTCTAGCTGAATACAAGACACAGCCAACTAGCCCCATCACACCAAGCACATCCCCAGAGTCTCAGGATGTACTTCAGTAGTACTGAATGGGACCTTTGTAAAGCTGTAGGGGAAAAGCTGTAGTCACCGGTCCAGCTCTTTGATAAAGGGCTGATTAATTACAAGTCCAGGAGCCCTCAATTCAATTTCACCTTACTAGCTTCTCTAGCCAAATGGTGAAAAATAACCATGGGGCAGAATCAGCAGAAAAACTGGCAACATGAATAATCAGAGTAGATCAACTCCCACAAGGTATGACAAAGGAGACACAACAGAAGATCCCATTCATAAACAAATGCCTAGGATGTCAGTAATCAAGTTCAGAATTTGGATGGCAAATAATATTAACAGAATAGAAGTAAAGTTTGAATTACAGGTTCAAGGAGTAATTCAAATATTGTCTCAAGAATTCAATGAATTCAAAGACAAAGTCACCAAAAATTTGGACAAATTGAGGCAAGAAATTTCATCCCTCAAAGACCTGAGAAATATAGTACAATCCCTCAGTAATAGGATGGAACAGGCAGAAGAAAGGATCTCTGACATCAAAGACAAAGCTTTTGAACACTCCTAAACACTCAAGGACAAAGAAAAGTGGAAAGCAAAAATGGATCACTCCCTGTGAGAGTTATGGGACCACTCCAAAAGAGCAAACATCCACTTTATAGGAATTCCTGAAGGAGATGAGATGTTCTGAAAGAACAGATGCTCTACTCCAAGAGATAATTGAGGGAAACTTCCCAAACATGGCAAGAGATGCTGAAATTCAGATAGCAGTTTCAAAACCCCAGCATGACTTAATCCAAATAAAGCATCTCCCAGACACATTGTAATTACCTTCACCAAAGTTAATGAAGGAGAAAATCCTGCAAGCAGTCAGACATAAGATAATCATAACCTATAAGGGGGAGAATGTTAGAATGACAGCAGATCTTTCTGCTGAAACTTTTCCGGCCAGAAGAGGATGGTCATCAACCTTCAGTCTCCTAAAACGAAGTAACTTCCAGCCCAGGATCCTGTATCCAGCTAAAATGAATTTCATTTATAATGGAGAAATCAAATACTTTAATGACATACACACACATTGAAGAAATTTGCCATAACTAAACCAGCCCTTTGGGATATTCTCAGACCCATCCTCTACAATGACCAGCACAATGCTCTACCACCAAAGTAAACTCACTCAGAAACTTTTGATCAAACTCCAACTTCCACAGTGGCTAAAGGATGAAAAATGCCCACTGGTCTTTTGTAAAACTTGACACCCAAAATACTACCAGGTTTAACAATACTCTCAATTAATGTGAATGTCTTAAATTGTCCTCTAAAGAGGCATAGGTTGGCTGACTGAATACAAAAACTCAGGTCAGATATCTGTTGCATCCAAGACTCTCATCTGACATTAAGAGATAAATATAGTCTCATGGTGAAGGGGTGGACAGCTATAATTCAGGCAAACGGAAAACAGAAAAAACCAGGTGTTGCAGTTTTATTCGCAGATACATTAGGCTTTAAACCAACAAAAGTAAAAAAAGATAAGTATGGTCAATTCATATTTGTTAAGGGAAACACTTAACATGATGAGATTTCAATTATAAACATTTGTGCGCTGAACCAGAATGCTCCTGAGTTTATAAGAGAGACTCTAACAGACATGAGCAACTTGATTTTCTCCAGCACCATAATAGTCAGAGATTTTAATACCCTGTTGGGTAGATCCTCCAATAAGAAACTAAGCAAAGAAATTCTAGACTTAAACTTAGCCATTTCACAATTGGATTTAACAGACATCTATAGAATATTTCATCCTAACAAAACCAAACACACATTCTTCTTATCAGCCCATGGAACACACTGCAAAATTAATCACATCTTAGGTCACAAGTCTAAACTCAGCAAATTTAAAATAATAGAAATTATTCCTTGCATCTTCTTGGACCATCATGAAATAAAAGTTGAACTCAGTAACAACAGGAATCTGCATACTCATACTAAAACATGGAAACTATATAACCTCATGCTGAATGATAGCTGGGTCAGATAATAGATGGGATTAAGAAGGAAATTACCAAAGTTTTGAAACAAAACTTTAATGAAGACAAGAATTACCAGAACCTCTAGGATACTGCAAAGACAGTCCTAAGAGGGAAATTTATAGCATTGCAAGCCTTCCTAAAGAGAACAGAAAGAGAGGAAGTCAACAACTTAAGGGGACATCTGAAACAATGGGAAAAGGAAGAACATTCCAATCCCAAACTCAGCAAAAGAAAATAAATAACCAACATTAGACCACAATTAAATGAAATTGAAGGCAAAAGAATTATACAATAGATCCAGATCAATGAATCAAAAAGTTGGATTTTGAAAAGGTCAATGACATAGATAAACCTTTGGCTAACCTAACCAGGAAAACAGTAAAATATCTAATGTCATCAATCCGAAATGACAGAGGTGAGATAACAACAGACTCCTCAGAAATTTACAAAATCCTTAATGAACATTACAAAAACCTTCATTCACAGAAATATGAAAATCTGAAGGAAATAGACCAATACTTGGAAGCACGCCATCTTCCTAGGCTTAGCCAGAGAGAAGTGGTAATGTTGAACAGGCCTATATCAAGTTCTGAAATAGCATCAACCATACAAAATCTCCCCAAAAAGGGCTCGGTGCCTGTGGCTCAATCGGCTAAGGCGCCAGCCACGTACACCTAAGGTGGCAGGTTCGAATCCCTAGCCCAGGCTCGCCAAACAACAATGATGGCTGCAACCAAAAAATGGTCGGGCATTGTGGCGGGCGCCTGTGGTCTCAGCTACTTGGGAGGTGGAGGCAGGAAACTCGCTTGAGCCCAGGAGTTGGAGGTTGCTATGAGCTGTGATGCCATGGCACTCTACCCAGGGGGATAGCTTAAGGTTCCGTCTCAAAAAAAAAAAAAGTCAACCTTAATTCCTTAATGCAGTCTGGAAATGCTATTCCAGCCAAAGCCTTGGTTATTACTATCTTTGGCCAACTAACCTGGCCACATGGGATTCTGCCTCAGTTTCTTAAGTGTTGTAACCCAGCCCTCTTTCCCCTGCCCACTCCTGTTCCCCAGCCCTCACCTGTTCCCCCCACCCTCTCCAGCCCATTTCTCTCCTCCTCCCTTCTCCCCCCCTCAGTTGACTCCAGGAACAAGACAAGTCCCTCCT
>CAUYQV010139053.1:0-81745 GCA_963574575.1 Galagoides demidoff
CGGGTGCCTGTGGTCCCAGCTACTTGGGAGGCGGAGGCAGGAGACTCGCTTGAGCCCAGGAGTTGGAGGTTGCTATGAGCTGTGATGCCATGGCACTCTACCCTTGGGGATAGCTTGAAGCTCCGTCTCAAAAAAAAAAAAATAATTCCACCGTGTCTGGTCATCCTCTCCTACCCCTTTTCCCCACCAGAACAACCATCCTGAGCCCAGGATTGTGAGGCATTAAAATAAAACAAAACTCAAAGCAAGCGTAAGAAAAGAAATTACATGGGCTCTAAGTATAAACAAGGAACAAATTCCAAATAGAGATCGCTAGGTTTACACTCTATTTTATTCTGGAGGTTTAAGATGGGGTGGAGGAAACAGGGTTGGCCGCTGTGTGCCGTTTTATGATAAGGAGTGGGGGGTTCTGTTGGCTTTATTCTCATCAATTCTGAATATCCCAAGAGGCAGTAAAATAATAGAAGGGGCCAGAAGCAGCTCTCATTCTTGAGCTCCCGGGAACTGAGTCCCAGGCTAGCATCCCCCGCCACCGACCACCCCCAGGATGTGGCTTTCTGGTGAGTAAGAGCCATTTCATGGGCCTAGAAATTAGCCTTTTCTGTTAGTATGCTAACCATGGGAGGAGAGCACATTCCCCTCCACATTACTGTCCTAAATCATTAGCAAAATAATGTGTCACTCCTGATGCAATTGAGCGAAATGTATAAAGGAAATTAGTTTACCAAATCCATTAGGTGAAAAGGGAAAGAGGAGAGTAAAAAAATAATCGAATGGCGATATTTTAATTTTCAGGATTAGTTATCTGACAGGGAATTTCTCTTTTAATCTACTCTCTACATTATAAAATAATGAAGTTTAAGAAGTCTTAGAGAGAAACAGCCAAATCAACACACTTAATCCTTTTTATAGAGTTTCAGAGTTCCAACCCACTCTTGCTAAAAAGTACTATTTCAGCTACCGAAGCAGAATAATTCAATATGAGGACAGGAAAAAAAAATTTTTTTTAAAGCCTGTAGAGATAAGGAGCTAAAATGAAGTAAAAAAAAAAAAAAATCAGAAATAAATTTTTCCCCAAATGAATGACTCAGGATGTGGGATCCCTGCCCTTACTTCTGCCTGGCCCTTGAACTTCTCCGTTTGCGAGTTGCATGAAATCTCATCTTGTCTGAAATTGGAATTTGCCTGTAAGCAGCTATAGTTTTCTTGTTCTTACTATCTGGTTAAATAGGTTAAAATAGACAGGCACCTCTGTCAGCAGGGCCTGCGAGGAGTGTGGATAGGGGAGGATACTTATGCCTTTGCTCAGCAGTTCACTCGGCAAGAATCGGGAGCGGCAAGTGTGGTGGGGGAAGGAAGTGAAAGGAGGGGGCATCTCTGAAAACCCAGCAAAGGAACAAAGCTCTGGTCACAATAATAGCAGGAGGGTCTTGATGTCATTTTTCCCCAGCAGTGAGGTGAAGGTGGCTTTTAGAAAGTGCCCTCCTTTGGGGGCAAAATTGATGAAAACAGGTCTAAGTCATATAATTTTCTGCAGCATGGCTGTCCATCAGTGGATTTGGTGACTGGCACTGGGCAAGTTTTCCTTATCATCATTAGCATGATTTTTATTAGGGTCTTAAGGGTTGACAGCTGCATTTTCTTCTCTTTTAACTTTTTAATATAGAGGCTAAAACTGATTTATAATGTCTAACAGAAAACCAGAGGTTATTTTCCTCTCTGATTTATGAATATGAAAATGATGGAAAAGCTAGCTGTAGTATTGTCATCTCAGTGGTTCATTCTTTTGTTGTTGCAGTTTGGCCGGGGCGGGTTCGAACCCGCCACCCTTGGTATATGGGGCCAGCGCCCTACCCACTGAGCCCCAGGCACCGCCCTCAGTGGTTAACTGTATCCTTATTCTCAGCAGCTATCTGGTGTCTGAGTTTTTATTATCTCTCCCTCTCATATGCACTTGGTATGTCTGCTCATAGTATTTGGCATGTTTTCAGGGTGTTTTAAAGCTCTGATAACAGGTTGGTTCTTGGTGGGCAGGGGTCATTTCCTAAGCTTATTAATACCCCTCATCCACACCTATGTATTTGATGTTGTCCCTGCTCATAAACTAACTCTAATGAGCATTGGTTGGTAGCTGCTGTATTTCTTCAGTGTGTGATTCCATATCTTTGATATACTCTTACATCAAATCATAGCTTTTAGATGGAGAAGAGATGTGGGAGACCTTTAGTCCAGACATCTCACTGTGTAAAAGTGGAAACCCAGAATTCTGAAAGAGATAAAATGTGCTTACGGTCACATGGCACAATAGGGATTAGAACTCAGCCAGCAGACGTCCACTTTTTCCTTTTGTCCCTTCCCAGTTGGAAAAACTGGTGTCTGTTAAGTAAAGTTCAAGGAAGTAGGGACTGGGTGGTAAAGTGAATTAGTGGCATATGTCACAAGCTGGTAAGTCGCCGTCCTCAGTTTTGTGTATAATGGTTGTTAGGCACAGCTCCGAGTTGTTCCACTGTCACTCAGTACTGAGGGCTAATAGGCTTCTCTGCCTCTATGTGGGGCAAAGAGAATGTTCCTCTGAGCAGGAGCTCCAAGGCATGTGCCTGGATAAAAAGAGAGAGTAAGGCAGCCAAAAGCCAGCCTGCTCCCTGTCTCACCCGAGGCCGGGGCTGTAGGGCTTTCTGTAAAGGTTCTTTTTAAATAGCTATTTCTGGGACATTAGCCATGGGGGAAACACACTTTTCTTTGACCACAATCCAAAAGGAAAAGTGCGGAAAGGTTTTTTTTTTTTTTTTAATCTGTTTGCATCTCCAATAATAGCCTTCCTTTCTCCCTCCCTTTCTCCTTGCTGAGAACATTTATTGATCACCTACTGTATGCTGAGCCCAATACTAGCGGGAATGGGGAGACAACTGCAAAAACAATGAATGTCTCATTCTTGAGCTCACAATCATAGCAGGGAGACAAATGTCATGAATATTCAACCAATGACTTGGAAAGAGGCATTTCCAAAGTGTTAATGGCAGCACAATGGTATGGGTAGCTAATGACATCTAAGAGGCCAGGCAAATATTTTGGAGGAAGAGACTTTGAGTCTTTATGGAAGAGCTATTGGGGGATGGGTGGTAGGGATTTTTTGTTTGTTTTGTTTGTTATTTTGAGACAAGGTCTCTTGTTGCTAGTGCTAGAGTGCAGTGGTGTCGTCATAGCTCACTGCAACCTCAAACTCCCTGGGCACAAGTGATCCTTCTGCCTCAGCCTCCTTAGTAGTTGTGATTATGTAGGTTTAAGCCACAATGCCTAGCTAATATTTTCCTTCCTTCCTTCCTTCCTTCCTTCCTTCCTTCCTTCCTTCCTTCCTTCCTTCCTTCCTTCCTTCCTTCCTTCCTTTCTTTCTTTCTTTCTTTCTTTCTTTCTTTCTTTCTTTCTTTCTTTCTTTCTTTCTTGACAGAGTCTCACTGTGTCACCCTTGGTAGAGTGCTATGGCATCACAACTCACAGCAACCTAAAACCCTTGGGCATAAGTGATTCTCCTGCCTCAGTCTTCCAAGTAGCTGGGACTACAGGCACCTGCCACAATGTCTGGCTATTTTTTGTTGCAGTTGTTGTTGTTTAGCTGGCCCAGGCCGGGTTTGAACCCACCAGCCTCAGTGTATGTGGCTGGCACCGTAACCACTGTGCTATAGTCTTATTTTCTTTTGACGGAGTCTTACTCGGTTGCCCAGGCTAGACAGCCCTGGCATCATTGTAGCTCACCGCAACCTCAAAGTCTTGGCTTCAGGTGATCCTCCTTCCTTAGTTTCCCGAGTAGCTGGAACATAGGTACCCACCATGATACTGGCTTAATTTTTCTATTTTTTATAGAGACAGAATCTCCTCCCTCTTGCTTTGGCTGGTCCCCAACTCCTGGCCTCAAGTAGTCTTCCTGCTTTAGCTTCCCAAAATGCTAAGATTATAGGAATGAGCCACTGTGCCTGGCCCAGAGAGGTGGTTTTGATGGGAAAAAGTTATCCTGGGTGGAGCAGGTGTACACTCAGGAGGGCATGAGAGGAAACGGCATGTTCAGGAATCCAGAAACCATCGGGTATGATAGAGAGCAGGGAAGGAGCAATCCAAAGAACTCTGGATGCGTGCTCAGGAGTTTGTATTTTAGCTTACGGTGATGGGGAGGGAGGAACCAGCAAAGCAGAAAGTGACTATACTAATGTACTTTTCCTCAAAGTATGGCAAGTTGCTGAATATAAATAGAGCTGCTATAAAAAATATATATATCTGGGCTCATTTCATTTTCCTAAAAAGATGAAAATTAGTTCTTAGAGATACCTTTTGCTTCTGCGATTGTTAGGTTTTTCCAAGTGGTACGCACTGATACTTTTATAAATCAAATCATATTTCTGACTGATTTAAAAAGCACTGTAACATTAATGGAAAGAGCAATGGCCCTGGAATTAGGGAGACCTGGGTTGTCTCTTTCTATATCTCTCTCTGTCTCATTCTGTTTTCCAAAGGCTGTAGTCTCATCATCGCCTACATCGACTGCCAACTCTTGGGCTCAGGTGATCCTCAGCCTCCTGAGTAGCTGGGATTACAGGATTGCACCACTATGCCCAGCTAGTTACTGGTCTCAAACTTCTGAGCTGAAGCAATGGTGTGAATCACTGTACCTGGCCTACAGACCTGGGTTCTCAGTACAAGCCGGCCTTAATAGGGCAGGGTACGAATCCTCATTCATCACATGAGGTGATGAGAACAGGAGCTTTCCAAGAATCTTTGAGCACCAAGGTTGGGTGTGTGACTTTGTGTATGTATATGATATATGTTCAGATGGGCATATATTTCCCTAATTATAATTAGCCCAATTCCAAAAAGAATAGGAGGCAATTACTAATAAAAAGCCCTGATATAAGAGTTGTAACATTAAACCTAGATTTGAAGACAAAGTCAAGAAGCAGAGTGGAGAGGAATAACATAGGGTTACTAACTCTTAATTTCGTCAAATAAGGAAATTGTAAAAATAAATAGAGCAAACCCCAAAAACCCTAGTGATTCTCACCAAAAAATGTGAATGGAAGAATAAAGGGCAGTCTTCTAAGCTACCATTGTGCCATAACATTCTTTTATTTTATTTTATTTACTTATTTATTTTGAGACAGAGTGTCAATCACCCTGGATTTGAGGGCCCTGGCATCACAGTTTACAGCAACCTCAAACTCCTGGGTTCATACGATCCTTTTGCCTCAGCCTCCCAAGTAGCTGTGACTACTGGCACCCACTACAACACAAGGCTAGTTTTTCTATTTTTAGTAGAGATGGGGTTCCCCCTTAGCTTAGGCTGGTCTTGAACTCCTAAATTCAGGCAATCCACCTGCCTCTGCCTCCCAGAGTGCTAGGATTATAGGAGCACTCAGCCTGGGCCATAAAATTCTTATTAAAATTTTGTTAACTTTCTAGAGAGATAAAACATGCAAGTGTTTCAAAATTTAGGAGGTGAAAGTACACACAATGACAAGTCTCCCTCTTACCCCTTCTCCTGGCCACCCAGGCTTTCTCCCCAGGCAGTACTAGTCCTAGCTGCCAAAATCAGATAGGAAATGGGACAACTTGCAAAGCTCTCAAAGACCAAGGTTTGCCAGACCAAAAAAAAAAAAAGACTTCTGAAATTTTTTTCACGACAATTTTTTAGGGAAGAGAATCTTAAGCACTTAAGAAATTTATCAAAAGGATACTTATACAAAGGATCTTGAGTAAAATAATGTACAATAAACACAGTCATATCTATGGATGAGATAGGTGATTTTCTCACTCGTGAGTTCTTTATCTGTTTAAGAATTTAACGACATACTTAGCCGAATTCTCCACATTCTGCCCCATTAAAAAACAGAAAGAACAGATTTTGGCCTGAAGTATTTTGAGGAAAGACATACACCCAAATCCCCACTTATTCTGCTGTAAAAGACTCTTCACTTAACTCCTGAATCCTGTTTAAATGTTGAATAGGACTACAACCTGATTTGTCCTCCAAGATAATTCAGCCCCCAGATGAAGTCCTATACGGGGCATAATTGAATGGGGAAATCTTCTGGATGAAATTATCTAGTGCTACCCATTTGTATGTGACAATGCATTGACAAAAGAGTTTGGTTTGACATAATTACTATCTAGCTGTTCTTCTAGGCAGTAATTGGTCAACAGGTTCAACCGCTTTTAGAGGCCGCCCCTGGAATGTGAGAGCAGTGCCGTGTAATCAGCATGGAAAGGATCCTTATCTTCTGTTGGTCAAAGTAGGCACCTGGGATTTGTGGCTGGTACCCAGCAGACCGGGTACAAGTTGAAACCAGAGAGAGATTGTGGTTGACTGCCTTGTGTGCTACTCAGAGGAATGGTGTGGTTGGCCAGGAAGGAAATCTCATTGGTTCTGATGTTCAGACTAGTAGAAAAATAAACTCTGTAGAGGAACATTAAAAGCCTTGGATCAATGCACGTCATGAGATCCAGCCATAAATCATTGCCTGTAGAATGAAGAACTGACACCAGATCAATACTTGGCCGGAAAAATTAAAGTTTTCATTAAGCGCAACAGAAAAGCAATGGCCAAGCAGTTAACCCTAAAACCAGCCTGCTCTTCAGGGGTCACTGTTGACTGAGGGACCCAGATTTCTAATTTGTTGAGGGGAAGACTGAAGTTTAGCAGAGTATATCTTATTTTTATTTTTAATAGTCTTTGGGTCCATCTAGTTAATGCAGGTACAGATTTCTATAAAAATCAGGGCCTGTGAATTACAGTAGAAGTTAAAGAGCCCCAGGGACAAGTCCTCCCCAGGCTCCTGCTCTGGGTTAAGACATCTCTCAGGGAGTATTTTGGAGCCTGAAAAGTAAGAGGCTGTGTCCCAAAGCTGCAGCAGCAAAGGATGACAGGATCTGTGATTCATAGTTCCCCCCACTGCAGTCCTGCTGGGAGCCACAAAGCCCCCCATCACTACAGCCAGAGGGACAGGCGTCCCACTGAGACCTCAGGGCTCCCTCTCTGCTCCCTCCTTCTCTTCCTTCCCCCACCCCGCACGACCAAAGCTTTCTCAGAAGTACACTAAAATTACCTTCTTGTTAAGCTGCCTGGCTTTTCTCAGCTCCCTAGCAGTGTCTACCCAGACACAGGGCAGAAAAGAAGATTGAGATTTTCCACCTTTAAGCTGTTTCCACATTTAATTGATCTCTGGTGCACAGGGGCCCTTGTTGGGCCCACCTTGGCCCTAACCCATCCACCAGCCAAATAGTTAATGACCTATAAACAAAACCAACACCTGCTCACAGGGGTCCATATATTGAAAACAACAACAACAACAAAAACCCTGAGGTGGATCTTTTGTAAAGCGAAGCATCTTTTTTCTCTGTGATGCAGAAACGCTTCCTCTAATTTATCCATTTTATAGGTTAGTGCACCACAGGGCTCTCTAACCATAAAGGTAACATTGGTAGTGATAGTCACAGAAGAATGCTGATGAGATTTCCAGTTAAACTCAGAAAGAATGGAGTCCGATTTCCTTCGGACGGTGGGACGGACCGTTAAATTAATATGTCTCATCCTTGAGTTCCACCTTAGAGCTCAGTATTTTAATTGTTTTTAGCAAGGAACCAGATGACCCTCCTCTCCAACAGAGAAACACACCCACCGCTTTTCTCTTTTGTTGGGTAAGAGCTTTAGCGGGAAAAGCCCTGCCCTGGGAGTGAGGGGTGTGGGGAGGAGTTGTACTGTGTATCACAACAGGGTAACAACAGCGCCATGGTAGAAGCTGTGTTTGTCCACCCCCGGCCATTAAACCCCTGAGAATGCATGGATGGTTGGAATGCATGCCTTTGTTAATAGGAGTACTATTCCACAAGGAAAAAAAATACTGTATGAATAAACAAACAGGCCATTCTACAAAGGGTAGCATTTTGATAACTTCCTTTTCTCTTGTTTCTCTTGTATGGAGAGGGCACATGTTCATGATACAGATTTTTGAAACGAACAGCAAAGCACAAAGACAATGTTTTCTTCGGGTCATTTTTTCTGGGCATATCTATAGAAAACAGAAATTGATCACAGTGGACAAGTGAGATTTGCTTTTTACTTAATACATAATGAAATATTTCCATTTAATGTTATTCTGTAACTACTGGTTTACAGCTATCTGATACATTTGTAAGACATTAAAACAAAAAAAATTTTTTTTTGAGGTAAGAGTCTCACGCTGTCACCCTAGGTAGAGTGCCGTGGCGTCATCATAAGTCACGGAACCCTCAGGCTGAAGTGATCCTCTTGCCTCAGCCTCCCAAATAGCTGGGACTACAGGTGTCCACCACAACACTCAGCTCTTTTTTTTTTATTATTATTATTTTTAGTAGAGACAAGGAGCTCATGCTCAGGCTGGTCTTGAACTTCTGAGCTCAGGCAATCCACCTGAGCTCCCATAGTGCTGGGATTACAGGCATAAGCCACCATGCCTGCCTGGACTAAAATAATTTTTAGAATAAACATTCTTTACTAATGATGAGCATTCTTTAGCTAACTCTGTGTTTGTCCATTATTGTTCTAGGGCAAATTTGTAAAAGGACTTCTGTTTTCTAAAGCTATATTTATCTCAAGTGAAGGGTAACAAGACTAAATGAGCTCTTTCTGTTTGCTAGGGATTGATACGAGGGTTGGAGGGAAGTGTTCAGTGTATCACAGTATTTAAACAGCATGGGCTCGTCAGTCAGACCACCCCCGTGGAAGCCCCCACTCCAAGTCTACCCCCTGGACGCTTGGTTTCCTCATCTGCTTAATGGGAATAATAGTGGCACCTGTGGTCTGGGGTTATATAAACGACAATATAGAAACTCTTATCTGACCTATTATTATATCGTCTGCCTTTCGTTCCATCAATGGCTTATCTAGCTGGGCATAATTATGGCTACATCTGGAAGCCCATGCCCAGAGATAAGAATTAGTCTACCCAAGATGGCCAGATCCAAATTCCCTATGTCCAGCTCCAAAATTCATTCTTTCCCCCATCATACTATAATTATTAACTTCATCCATGTGGAAACCCACAATGAAATATTTAGATCATTTGGGAAGTAAAACTTTTCAAACTCACTTCAGATCTCTGCCTAAGTGTCACTGTCCCGGACAGAAGCCACTGCCCATCACATCACTCTAAGCATTTCCCTCCTGGCTCTTGTCATAACTTTTACTATCATTTAAATGTTCCTCCCCATTTAGCATCCAGAATGTGTCCTCTGAGTAATTTAGCACCAGCTTTGACACCTCTGATTCCCAGATCATTGCTAAATTCTCTCTTATTGTTTAGGTCAATGAGATTATCTACATGTATCAGATTACCTGGGTAACTGAGAATTTTTCCTTTCATTTTTTACTAAAGGCGCTTTTAATTTTTAGATTAAAAAGGGGGCGGTGCCTGTGGCTTTGTGAGTGGGGCACTGGCCCCATATACCAAGGATAGTGGGTTCAAACCCAGCCTCGGCCAAACTGCAACAACAACAAAAAATAGCCAGGCATTGTGGTGGGTACCTGTAGACCCAGCTACTTGGGAGGCTGAGGCAGGAGAATCACCTAAGCCCAGGGGCTGGAGGTTACTGTGAGCTGTGATGTCATAGCACTCTACTGAGGGCCACATAGTGAGACTCTGTCTCTAAATATATATATATATATATATATATAAGCAATCGAAGTATATATACATTGAAAACTTATGTTAGTAAAATCTTATGCTGTACAGGTGTTTAAAATTTGCCAGTGCCAGTAGTAAATGCAATCTTCTGCTCTTATAGCCAATTCTTTTGAGAAATCTTCTCTAAGAAGGTAAAGGACTCAAATATGGATACATTCCTAGACGACTACTCATTTCTTAAAGCCCCAAGTTACATTTACTTAGTACATAGCACAAACTGTATATACAAGCCATGGCAGGCTTCTAACCAACTGGATAATTCCAGAGTTGACGATAAGTCTATGGCGTTATGCTTTGGTACCTTTGGGTTACCTAATTTGTGATGTTGCCTTTTCCTCCTCCAGCTCTTTTGGAATCTCCATTTGTCCTTCCAGTCTCCAAGTGAACATCTTCTCTTCATAAAACCTTCTCTTCCTTCCCTTCTCCCCAGGAGGGAGTTCAGGATTCTGTTGTATTTCTGTGGCGCAGCAAATGTAATCTGATTATGGCTCTGAGAAATTTGTATCTCAGTTATTGTTTAAGGAGCTTCTTGACAGCTGTGGTCACAGCCTTGTCCCCACTTTCTAGGACATCGTAGCATATTGTAGGTTCTGCTGAATGAAAAAACTCTTATTGTGAGTATATGTACTTAGATTCTGCTAAGTGAGCAACCGGGGAGATTTTTAAGTAAGGGATCCCATTGATGGTTTAGGAGTACACATTTTACTGTACTTTACAAGTCCTGGAATTCAGGCTCTTAGGCATGCGCTTAATTGCTAAAACTACTCTTTCTATCCTATACATTTCATTTGAAGGAATTTTGTTTCATTGCTCAGTGAGAGGTTCTGGACCCAAAGATGAAAGATTATTCCAAGGCGTGAGAGGAAAGGAAAACGGAGTCCCAGTTCTGTGCGATCACAGTGGTTTTATTCCACCTGGGCACAGGTGGGGTGAAATTTCTGACCTGGGAGAAATCCATGTGTGGGCTCTGGCAGATGGGGCTTTGAAAGGGTCAGAGGGGCAGGGATTGGTCCATTAGCTATTTCCTGGGAGGGACATGTACTCTGTTCTTCCTGGGCAGGTTAATTCTACCTGGACAGGTCAGAAATCTGATTTATCACTTAGAGATTCTATAGCCCGGCTCTTCTCCGAATATTGTAACTTAGGTTTTTTTTTCCGTTCAATTTTCCTTATGTGTTGGGTGATGCTTTATCTTGATATTTGGTACTTCCATTGTCAGAAAACATCATTTTTTGTTTTTTGTTTTTTTTTTTCAGCACTGCAACCATTTGACTACAGAAAGTGGGTGGAAAATGTCATGTCACACACTGCTCAGGAGGGGTTGGAAACTACAGGAAAGAACTGCAAGCTTCAAGGGGATTCCAAGCAGCCAAGGTATCCTGTTTCTTTTTTTTTTGGCTGGGGCTGGGTTTGAACCTGCCACCTCTGGCATATGGGGCCGGCGCCCTATTCCTTTGAGCCACAGGCGCTGCCCCAAGGTATCCTGTTTCTATCATTGTTTCTCCTTCACTCAACTAAACTCCCCTTAAGAGTAAAGCCTGTCTTATTCTAATCGTGTCCCCAGCATCTGGTCCAGTGCTTGGGACCTAGTAGATGCCCAAACTAAGATAGTACTTAATATATTAATGACTAAGTAATTGAATGAGGAATGAGGTTTTTCAGAGGGTACATGTGGATTTCAGTAACACTGTTACTCTCCAGCAGGGTGAGATTCGAAGACGCTAAAATCTCCTGGCTATTTATGTAATAAGGCTCTCCAGCTGGTATTCCCTTTGGAGATAAGTGGTTCTAGAGCAGTGGTTCTCAACCTTCCTAATGCCGCGTTCCTCAGGTTGTGGTGACCCCCAACCATAAAATTATTTTCACTGCTACTTCATAACTATAATTTTGCTACTGTTATGAGTCGTAATGTAAATATCTGATATGCAGGATGTATTTAGGTGACCCCTGTGAAAGGGTTGTTCGACCCCCAAAGGGGTTGTGACCCACAGGTTGAGAACTGCTGTTCCAGAGTCTTTGGGAAGCTCTTTGGCAAGAAGTCCAGTAAGTCCACATAGTTCATCTTCCCTCGCAGAGAGTGTGCAAGCTCTAAAGCATGTTTCTCATGAGTCGACTGGTGATGTCATTTGTAGACTTTTGCTTTGGAGTGAAAGTCAGCAACGTCCTTCTTTCATACTGAATGAACTCCCGTCTGCCCTGCCCAACTCCTCGTTCTCCTTCTCCTGCTCTCCTGTATAATTTCGGGAGCAGGGGAGAAGAGAGGAAAACAGGGAGGGGCTGTGTTGCTACTGTCATACTTTCATGGAGGATGAATGTTCCCTGGGACAGATGGGAAGGAGGTGACACGTCAGCGTTCCTGAGGCCTGAGAGTGGGCTGCAGCGTGTGTGGGAGAGCTGGCAAACTTGCCCAAAGCTCAGCTCTGCCTGCTGTTTGCAGGTTGCTAACTTCTTGTTCAATTGCTCTCATTTTAGACAATTAGCATTCTAGGATGGAACTACGTTTCATATATATTAAATCTAAATAATCTCTACATTATTACAGTTCATGTTGGCCCCAGAGGCATCCTAAGGCCATCCATTTGCCCCTTTAAACAAAGTCCCCCCCAGGGGTCCTGAGCTCTTCCACAACTGGGCTCTGGCCTTTAGGTCTAAGCCTGCTGTGGTCTCTCAGGTAGGGCCCATAGGAGCTCCCGGCTCTGTGTCCTTCACTTCTGCAAAGACACTTCATTTTCTCAGCGTCCCGTTTATATTTGGAAGACACCATTGCCGCAGTGATATAGAACAGACACACAGGAACTTTTTACGATACCCAGGGCGCTGGATCCCGGGCCTGGAAGATGTTAAGGAATGGGAGCTGTCTTTACTGAGAGCCTGGGTTTGAACTGTTCCTTGCTTTAGGCTGAAGACAACACAGCCAGAGAAGCAGACTGGGATGGCACTGATTTTGCTGCTGACACAGGCTTTCTGATGACCCAAAGGGGAATTTCTCTCCTTTGGTCTCTTGGGATACAACAGAAGGAGCCACTTGCTCCTTTCACTTCAGTGAAATCTTTTCTTCCCACTCCTCGCTGACACAGACTTTCGCAGGAAATTGATGGAGCGAAAGTATGAGACTGTTTGGGAAGGCTTACTTCATGTAAATTATAATTCAGTGGGATCATTTTCCTGGGGATTTCTGAGGAGGAAAAAGAGTGTTTCTTCACAGGTCGGCCAGGTTCTGCACTGAATCTTTTTTTCTTTCTGAGACAGAGTGTCACTCTGTTGCCCTGGGTAGAGTGCTGTGTAATCAGCTAAGCTCACTGCAGCCTCAAACTCCTGGGTTTAAGTGATCCTCCTGCCTCAGCCTCCCAAGTGGCTGAGATTACAGGTGCCGGCCACAGTGCTCAGCTAGTTTTTTCCACTTTCAGTAGAGATGGGGTCTCATTCTTGCTCAGACTGGCCTCGAACTACTGAACTCATCAGTTCTGCTGCCTCGGCCTCCCAGAGTGTTAGGTTTACAGGCATTAGCCCCCTCACCCGGCTTTCCACATTGAACCTTGCTATTCTGTTGGGAGTCTTCGTGGTTTACACTTACTTAAGCCTTGTCACAAATATATATATTTTCCCTGATGGCTAATATAATGTTGATTTTTCATTGCCTGGCACCCTACTTCATTTCCTAGTGTTCCCTGCTCAGTCTCAGTCTCAAATTCTCATAGTTATCCTGTGTCTTCCCAGCAGGTCTCCACTCACTCCCCTTCTTCACGGAGGGGTCCTAGCAGTCAAGTGGAAAGATGACCCCACCCGCCCTGGCCATCGCATGTGGCTGGGCCAATTAGAACCCTTTCCCATGGGGTTCTAACACAGCTGCTTTCTCTCCAAGGGAATGGAATTTTAATATTTGACCTTGAGAATGACGAGTAACCATTTCTTATTCACTGGGGAGACAAAGTTGTACCAGGTTAAGAAGGATGAGGCCAAAGGGTTGTGAGGAGAGATGGAGAAATTTCTCACATCTTCCATTCCTGTTAGTCTTCCTAAGACTGGGCCACATTCCTGTCCCTGTCGCTCGTGAATCACCTCTGTATCTTTATGATAAATCTTCCCACTTTTTTTGTTTGTTTTGTTTTGTCTGAGTAAGTGTGAGGTTCTCTTCTGTTCTTAATGGAAAGACTCTTCACTAGTCTATGATTGTTGAGTCAGTATTTCAGATGGCTGTTGTTGTCAACAAGAGAAGAAGGGAGAAAAGAATAAGCAAACAGTTGATCATGAAGCCAGGAAATGGGAGGCATTGTCCCCCTCCTCCTCTCCCTCTTCCCTCCTCCCCCTCTCACAGTCACACTCATAGACATGCTCCTTGAAGGGACATCTGCGGTATGTGCAGGAGCTGGGAGACCAGCATGTTTTGAAGACAAAACACGTAATACAAAGCGTGATGTAGCTACAACCAGGGAAGAAACAAGGTTTTACAAGACAGATTCAAAGTCAGAAGTTTCCCAGATAGGAAAAGTAACCGAATCTTGGATTCCTTTATGTGACCTAGGTAGGAAGCGGGAATGATTTATTCTGGAAAGATTGATTAGGATTTTTGAAATTTGCATGTTTTAACTTTTGCATCTTAGAGGGACTTGAAGGTTATTTTGATAATTGCCACTTCCTTTCCCTACTTTTTCTTTCTTTCTTTTTTTTTTAAATTGTTGGGGATTCATTGAGGATACAAGGAACCAGGTTATACTGATTGCATTTGTTAGGCAAAGTCCCTCTTATAATTGTGTCCTGCCCCCAAAAGTTGTGTCACACACTGTCACCTTTCCCCACTTTTGATACGGATGATTCCTATCTCGATTATGATGTGACTAACTCGATGAAGATGATTATTATCCAAACACAAATATTCTTATATGTGCTTCACTAGAAAATAACTTTCTGCTCGCCAGACCCAAGTTAGGAAAAGTTAGTGTTGTCTGTTTCTCATAAAGCACATTCTTTCTCTGCCTCATGCCAAAATTCTGTCTCAGTTGAAAATAAAGTGGAAAAATCTTCATTGTGGTTGATCTATAGCTTTTCATGAGAAGAAATAAATACCACAATTCTTGCTCGATCCTTTGATTTTCTGTTCTGATTTCAGGTTACCTCACTAGAATAATTACAATTCTGGGAGAGGACATATTCAGAATAGGGACATAAAAGTAAAAAAAAAAAAATATATATATATATATATTATTTTTGACATTAAATTTTTAAAAATAAATTAACAAGAAACTTAAAGAAAAATCTTTGCCAGAAAAGTTTTTACTTTTACTTAGGAAGAGCAAAGCTAAGAATGTTATTCATCTAATATATCAGGCAGAAGTGCAAATTTTGTCCCCAACTAATGCCATTAAAAATATCCCCTCCCATAAGTTTCTCCAGGGCAAACTTAATTTCAAATCTAGAATTTAAACACTACGAACTGGGTCTGCTGGCATGTGCCTGGCTGCTGAAATCGCTGATGTGGGAGGATCACGTGAGCAGACGTCAGGTCCAGCCTGGGCAACATAGTGAGACTGTACCCCTAAAAAAGTAAGATACGTAAATAGTATGTATACAGAACTGGAATCCCAGTGTTTCTACCACTAATATAGTCTGTTCTGCTTCATATTCTGTGTTACCTGGACGGACTTGAGGAGACCATCATCTGATTTTTTTCCTTCCTTCCCAACCTGAAATGAGCAAATGTGGCATAGATTTTTTCCTTCTCACTTTGGTTTCCCCTTGTTACACATTTTGCCAGATGGTTAGGTTTCATTTAGAGAAGAATTTTCCATAATAACATATCACTTGGTACTGATGGCCAATGATCCTACTCCCCCCTTGCCATCTGCAGGAGCCAGAGAACGGAGTAAAGTGGCCTGGCAGAGCCAGGAGGAGGAGGAGGAGGGGGAGGGCAGGAGGAGAGGTAATCCAAGTGAAAGGAGGCTTGGAGTGCTAGGAACTTGAAGGAAAAGCCTCCCGTAGCAGGAGCTAAGGGGTGTGTGTATGAGTGTGTGTGTGTGTGTGTGTGTGTGTGAGAGAGAGAGAGAGAGAGAGAACCACACACACACTCAGATACTCAGAAGAAACTAGTGTGTATTAAGTATTTTGGAGTGCACAGCTTCAGGGCATTTTGACAGATGTGAAACATGTGTGACCAACTTTGGGTGAAGAAGAGGACTCTGGGAGAGGAGAACATGGCTGAGCTTTGAAAAGAGATGAAGCTGAGGTCTTGAGGGTGCAAGCAAGAGCTTGGAGAAGGAAATCATATAAAGAGGTATAGGGGAAGAGAAAGCTCCCCTTTTCCTTCAGAAGGTTCACTGAACAATCAACTTGCAAAAAGCAGATTGATTGGAGAAAAAGCACACAAATGTATTATTAGTGTGCACACAGGGAACCTTTAGGATGGAGACCCAAGCCCCCAGTGGGGCGTAGAAACTTACAGACCATCTTGAGGTTACAGAAAGAACAGGGTCTCGGAGCATGGCTCAGAACAGGTGACGGTGGTAAATCAGATTTTAGTGGGATAGGTTGTAGGGAAGAGAGGAGATTTGGCTAGCAAAGGTGGTTTTGTTGTGTAAATGGAACACCACAGGTAGCAGCCCTCAGAGAGAGCTGAAGCTAATGTTTAAATGGGTCAATCTTTCCTAGATCCAGAGGAGGAAAGGCTCGGCCGCAGCCATGCAGATTTTCTACAGATGCAAATTCCCCCACCAAAGACAGCTTTGTCGGCTACTTCTTTTTTCTGGCTCTCTGACAGCTATCTCAAAATATGTCAAAGCAATACATTTTGGGGTAAAATGTTTTGTTTTCCTTTTGCCGATGGAAAAGAAAAGAGCCCAAACTGGGAAATATTTTAAAGAAGTTTATACCAAGTCAGATATAGGTGACCACGGCCCAGAGAGCCACGCCCAGTTAGCCTTGAGGGGTGGTCTCACCACGTTTTGGTTGTAGGTTGGTCTTACTCGGTTCAGGGAGACAGGAATCACATGTAAAGTCATACATTTTTTCACATTGGTTTGGTTTAAAAAGGCAGGACATCTCGAATGGGGGATTATACGTGGGTTTAAGGATCCTTTGATTTGTGATTGGTTCAAGAAATAAAGCTTTGTCTAATGGGTGGGAATGCTTTTAGTTAAGATAAGGAAGTCTGTTGGTCAGATATACACATGGACATATACTGGGACTCAAGTGATCTGTTAAGTAAATTGATGACCTGCTGGCGTGGTTTAACCTTTGTCTTGTGTGGTCTTAGGCTTGTTAATGATTGTGTATCTTATTGTTACAGAGAATAACTCCAAAAGGGACAATGCATAACTAGGTGTGTTTGACCTCCCTTCTCCTCATGGCTGGCCATTCCTCTTTAAAGTTTTTTTTTGGCTCAGCACCTGTAGCTCAGTGAGTAGGGCACCGGCCATATACACCAAGGCTGGCAGGTTTGAGCCCGGCCCAGGCCAGTTAAACAACTGCAACCCAAAAATAGCCAGGTGTCCTGGTGGGCACCTGTAGTTCCAGCTACTTGGGAGGCTGAGGCAAGAGAATCGCTTAAGCTCAAGAGTTTGAGGTTGCTGTGAGCTGTGACGCCATGGTACTCTACTGAGGGCAACATAGTGAGACTCTGTCTCCAAAAAAATATATATATTTTTTTGGGGGGGCGGTGTTCCTCCTTAGCCAAGTCCATTCAGTCAGCTGTGGGGCTTAAGATTTTATTTTACTTCACACTTCAAAGATAGGAGGAAGTCACGTTATGTCATTAGCTGTGTTTGCAAAATTTTCGTTATTAGAGCAGAAAAGTAAGAAATGGAACTCTTCATCCAGATAGTCAAGAAACTCCATGACCCTTGAATTCAGTAGCTATCACACAAAATCTAAACAAGGGTTTTGTTTTTTTTTTCTTTTTTTGAGACAGAGTCTCAAGCTGTCGCCCTGGGTAGAGTGCTGTGGTGTCATAGCTCCCAGCAACCTCAAACTCTTGGGCTTAAGTAATTCTCTTGCTTCAGCCTCCCAAGTAGCTGGGACTAGAGGCGCCCGCTACAATGCTCGGCTATTTTTTGGTTGTAGTTGTCATTGTTGTTTTGCAGGCCTGGGCTGGATTCGAACCCTTAGCTGTAGCTGCTGAGCTACAGGGACCAAGCTTAAACAAAAGTCTTAAACTTCTGAACAAGAAATTTCACTCTGCCTGGCAGAAACCAGGTAACTTGCAAATGCGGTATTCATTTAGACTGGAGTTCATGAAGACTGACTTTTGGACTTACATCAAGTTCTATAACCTCTCTGACCTTCAATACCCTCGACTGACAATGAAACAGTTTTGCATTAAACAGTTCTCTAGAATTTTTTCTAGAAAGTGTGTTTCCCTCACTCGCAAGGTATAAGTAGCGCTGTTAGGAGTTTTTCTGCTCATATCCTACTCTTTAAAGAGTGCATACTGCTAATTAAAAGAAAAAAAACTGGAGCCTTCATGTTGGACTCTAAGTTCTTTCTAGCTCTATTAAAACCCCAAATGTGAATGCACTGTGGTTGACAGGAACACGTTGTTCAGTCAGTCAGAAACGTACTGGCATTCAGAACAACTTTAGGCATTGAGGATAAAGCAATAAGGGAGACAAAGTCCTTGACCTCTAGAGCTGCAGTCCCCGGCCCCGGGTCACAGATCAGTATGAGTACCAAGCCACACAGCAGGCAGTAGGTGGTAGCTGAGCAGCGAAGCTGCATCTGGATTTACAGCTGCTCCCCATTGTTTGCATTGCTGCCTGGGCTCTACCTTCTGTCAGGTGGCATCCGATTCTCACAGAAGTACAAACCCTTCTGGAAACTGCCGGCGCGAAGCATGAGGGTTACAGGCTCCTTTTGGTAATCTAAGGCCCGAGGATCTGAGGTGGAGCTGAGGCGGTGATGCTACCTCTGGGGAGTGGCTGCAGATACACATGGTCATCAGCAGGGAGGTTTGGCTGCACAGAGACCCTAATAAATCAATTGTTGCAGACTCGTATCAGAACCGTCTCAGTGAGTGGCAAGTGCCCATCACGCTGCATCTGGTGGGTGGGCTCTACAGTGGCCCCTGAGAATCTTCCTGCAACTGTACAGCTGCCTGTGGTGGCAGGATTTCAGTCAGAATCCAACACTTACTTTCGTCTGCTTGTGGATCCCTCATTATTTTATCGACCACTTCTGTCCATGCCGCTTTTCTATACTGTGCTCTTGTCACAGTTTTGGTAAGCCCGCAAGCTAACTCCAGTAAAATGAATAAAAGCCAAACATCACTGGAGAGCTTCTTAGGATACTCTAAGACTGTCAACACAGTGAAAGCTGCATTTCAAAGGAAATACCAAGAGGCCTCCTTAAATTACAGGCTCATTGCAACAGGTAATTCACATTCACCAAACCTGCTTTGTGAATGGCTTTCAAAACTCTTTTGCCACATGGAGACCAAGCATCCAAAATTAAAAGACAAGTCTTTGGAGTTTTCCAAAAGAAAAAAAAACACGAAGACGAAGAATGGAAACAATTATCGAAGGCCATGACTTCATCAAATGTGTCTGCGCTGAGAGCAAAGCCCTTAGTGGCTAACTGCACTGCTAAAGCTCAGAAGCCCTTTCCTATTGGTGAAGAGTTGATCCTGCCTGCTGCTAGGGACATTGGCCATGAACTTGAAGGAGAGGCTGCAGTTCAAAGGTGGCAAGTGTTCCTCTTATGGCTAGCACCATAACTAGATGAATTGACGAAATAGCCAAAGATATTGAGGCTCAGTTGTTGGAGAGGATTAAGGAGTCACTGTGGTACACCATCCAGGTGAAGGAGTCTACCATGTTGAAAACAAAATAATAATCCTTGGTTTTGTGTGATACATTTGTTAGGAAGATATGCATGAGGATATATTATGGGTCCTTTTGTTACCAACCAACACCACAGTTGCAGAACTATTCAAGTCTCTGAATGATTACATATCAGGAAAGCTGAATTGGTCATTTTGTGTTAGTTTATGCAGGGATGGAGTGTCTGCCATAACTGGACGTTTTTCTGGTTTCACTAATCGGGTTAGGAAGGTCACCTCTGAATGGGAGTCTGCACGCTCTGCCATCCACAGAGAAATGCTCGCTAGCTGACGAATGTCACCAGAACATTTTGCAGGATGTGATTATACTCATCAACCACGTTAAAGTGCGTGCTCTTAACGCACATCTGTTTGTGCAGCTCTGTGAGGAGATGGGCGCAGAGCACACATGCCTTGTCTTATACACACACAGAAGTGAAGTGGCTTTTCAAAGGGAGATCGCTGGCCAGAGTATTTGAGTGACAATAGCTGCTCCAGAGATTTCTTCTAGAAAAGCAGTCACCACTGGCAGCGCATGTCAGTGACACGGAGGGGGTCACAAAGCTTGCTTACTTGGGTATGTATTCAACCTGCTCAACTACCTCAATCTGTCACTCAGGGGAGAATGACAACTGTGTTCAAGTTGGAGGATAAAGTGGCACACTCAAGGCCAAACCGGAATTGCGGGAGTGATGAGTGAACACCGGGATTTTTGACATGTTTCAAACATTAGCAGAGATCTGAAGAGACTGAGCCAGGGCCTCCAATCCCAGCTGGTGCATGATCACCTATCCCAGCTTTCAAAAGAGTCTGAGCATCCCGTGCCAGCCACAGGAGACCCCTGCACTGGGTGGAAGTGGATCCACGACCCATTTGATCCATGATCAACTTTGTCTGTGCTGGAAGAGGATCAGCTGTTTGAGATTGTAAATGATGGTGGCCTTGAAAGTGATGAGACAACTTCAAATCTCCATATGTTCTGGATTCAAGTCAAGGCAGGGTACCCTGAGATTGCCACAAAAGCACTGAACAGCCTCCTTCCTTTCCTACATCCTATCTTTGTTTCTGCAGTGACAGAAAACAAAATGAGATTATGGAGTAGATTGAACAACACACTTCAAATGCCACTGTCTCCCATCACCCCCAGATGGGATCATTTAGTTTTAGGAAAACCAGCTCAGGGCCCCCACCAATTTTGCATTATGGGAGTTGTATAATTATTTTATTATATAGTACAGTGTACTAATAATAGGAATAAAGTACATAATAAACGTGATGCACTTGAATATCCTTAAACTACCTCCTACCCGCTCAGTCTGTAGACAAATTGTCTTCCATGGAACCAGTCCCTGGTGCCGTGAAGGTTGGGGACCCCTGTTCCAAAGCATACATTCCAACTGAAGGACTGATACCCAGCGAGGTGATTACAGCTGGTGGTTGGCATATTAAGCAGGGAAAGGACCCAGAAGCAGTGGGGTTCTCTCTGAGGAGGGACATTTGAACAGACATCCATATGTACCCAGAGGAACACTATAAAGATCTAGGAAGACTATTCAAGAAAGAGGGAACAGCGAGTGGAAAACCTTGGGCAGACATGAATCTGCAAATTTACTTTCACTGCCAGAACTGACCTGGGTCTCCAGCCTCCATGTGTCCTTGAGGAAGGGGACACTTGCTGATTAAGGGTGTGGGAGTCACCTCTGCCTGTGCCTCGTCTGGTCTTTTGTTCAGTGGTCCCTACTGGGTCTTCTTAAGGGGCTCCTCCAACCTCACCTTTGTAGCATGATATCTGGTGACAGCATGGGGTCACCTAGTCTTGGAAAAATGTGTTCTCTTGCCCTGTCCTGTGTATCAGCCTCAGTCCTCGCTGTATCTGTGGTATAGTATGTGCCCCCACACTGGTTTTTCTTTTGCACTTCAATCTCCCCCACTGATTAGTCCTTGCCCCTGCCAACCGCTGCCCTTCCCACTGCCTTCAGTCCTCAGGACCTTGCACCTGGTCCCCCGGCATGCTCTGTTCAGGCCCCGGGTCACTGTGGTCTTCTCAGCATTTCTTGGGTATGAAATTCTCGGGGGCTTTTCTTGTTCCACACTGGAGGGGCATGAGAGTCGTTAAGAACCAGGACTCTTAAACCTCATAGCCTGGGCTTGAATTCTGACCCTGGTGACAGGAGAAACCTTACATTTCTTTGTGTTTTCCTTCCTCTCTTATTTGCCTCAGTTATTGATCCATAAAATGGGGATAATTGAAGACCTTCCTTACGTGATTGTTGGCAGGAACAAATAGGTTCATACATGCAACATATGTTAGTTTTCCTTTGAGAAATAAAAAATTTTATTTTTGGGGAACTTCTTACTGTTCATTTTCAAGGGGAGTCTTATAAGAAAGGAAAACACGTTATCTTCCTTTCTTCCTTGAAGTAAATAAGAAGGGCATAAAATTTCCTTTTAAATCGCCATAGTTGTAAGTTTAGCACCAGTATCCAAAATGAACAGAAAAGGGAGAAAAATTGACTGTGTATTTCAGATTTCTTTGGTGGGGGTTCTCCCTGTGTGGTGTTAATATTTCTTCTTTCAATTTACGGTACCAAAACAGCAAAAATCAAAGGGAAACACAACCCAGTTTTATCTTGTTTTCCCGGAAACCGGGTAGGTTTATCTCCTGTCCTCTTGTCCTCTGCGGAGCATTCCAAGGTTCTCAGCTTGCTGGAAAAATTGGCTGATATTTTCCTCTTGCAGTTGTTATAAAAGTTTCTAAGGGAATAATATGAAACAGAATTCTAATGTGCACGTACTGGTGAGTCTTTAGCAACTTTGTTGCTTTTGTGTTTCCTCGGTGTTGGGAAGGCTGTAGTCCACATTGAGCTTTATTTGCTTTTTAAATGGTCACTAATTCTTCAGGTCACTTGGCTGATGCTAAGATGCTCAGGGAGCCCAGTGCTGACTCAGCGTCACTCTGCTGGGCTCTCAGGCAGTGCCTCTCCCACCTCGGTCCCTTTGGCATCTTGTGAAGGAGGCTTAGGAGGACCAGGGTGAAGCCCACAGCTGTAAGGACGCCTTATGCACGCAAGCAGGTGGCTGGTTTGGACCACTGGCTGGTTGGGGATTCTCTCACAGCCTCTCTAGCAGCTGTGCTGGGTGGGCAAGGAGGTCCCCTGAAGTACCTACCTCAGGCAAAAAGTCAGGTTTCCATGAACTGGTCCCTGAAGTCCTTGTGCACCTCTGGGACTCCATCCTTCATCTCCCATGGATGTTACCAACCTGCATTCTGTCGGGATAGGGAAAGACAGGGATCCACAGGCTGTCCTACACGCCATGGCCATGGCTGGGACTGCTGCTGGGACCGAGGGCCATTCCGAGCCCCGGAGAGCTGCTGGGCAGGGGCAGAGCGTCAAATCCTTCCCCACCGCTGTGCCCTTCCCAGTGCAATTCCCAAGTGCATAGTCTGCTGTGGTGGCCACACTGTGATGCCGATCAGGGAGGGGTGTGCATGCTTGGGAGTTGCGGCTTCAGCCCCTTTCTCTCCTTCAACCACACAAATTCCACAGTTTCTCCATCTCTCGTGCTGTGCATTTAGTTCTGGGGGTTACTGTTCGGACGGTAGTCTGTACAAATTCCCCCTTTGTGGTGCCAATTCCATAGACATTTCTGACACCAAATTTGGACATGACAGCTACCACTGCCATATTTTTTCCCCTGTGACCATAAGTCTGATCAAAATACAAGGATGTTTTCCTAGGTGCGGGGATTCACAGCTGTAATCCTAGCACTCTGGGAAGCAGAGGCAGGAGGATCCCTTGATCCCTTGAGCTCAGGAGTTTGAGACCAGCCTGAGCCAGATCCAGATCTGTTCTCTACTAAAAGTAGCAAAACCAGTCGGCGTTGTGGCAGGTGTCTGTAGTCTCAGCTACTCAGGAGACTGAGTCAGAAGGATCTCTTGAACCCAAGAGTTTGAGGTTGTGCTGAGCTATAATGCCCCAGGGTGACAGAGTGGGACTCTGTTTCATTAAAAAAAAAAATCGTGTATAGTTAGTATAGATAGAATGTTACCTTTAGATAGACCATTTGTTAAAAGAGCACTTTCAATTTATAACACAATTTTGGTGGGAGATAAGGTCCTGTGCTTTAGGATGTAAGAACTTCTCAGCTCAGTTTTTCGAGGGCTGTGTCTGAGTGTTGTTGACTGTGAGAAAGCATCTGGTCCTTTGGGGATTATGTCTCTGCTGAGACACCCTCAGTGGAAACGATATTTTGGGTGAGATGTTGGTTTATCTCCCTGGCTAGGAACTTGGGGGTCCTTGACATACATTATTGCACTTTGCTCACCTGTTCCTGTCTACCTGTGACGTTTAGAAATGATGCCCCTTGTGCATCTAGGTTTATATCCTCATAACGCCGTCTGGGCTCCGGGGCTTCCATTTTCTGCATCTAGAGCTCCCCTTAATCAGGTCTCATCATTTTGAAACTGAACCTTTCTTTTTTTTCTCTAGAAATCTTTCTGAGTGCGTTCCTGCCTGTGTATTAAGGGAATTCAGGCAGCATTTCAAGACAGTTCGGAAGGATAGAGGAAACACGCTAGTGTCCCAGTTTCCATGAAGAGTTGCGTGTTAGCAACTCTGCGGGGTAGCATTTAGGGTCTTCATTTTAATTTGCATCCCTGTCAGGTGGAGTGACCTCGGAGCCTTTTCACAAGTCCTTGCTTTATGGGAAATCTCTGTGGAGTCTTTATAAGGAGCCTGTTGCCCTGGGTTTAAAAGGAAATGCAACTTTATGTTCTTTTACCACTCCCAAGCCTGAAAGGAACATTGTTTCTTTCAAGAGTGCTGCTCAGACCAGACCCAGCCTTAATTACCACACGGAGGCGTCAACCATTGAGGGAAACTGAGGAAGTCACAACTTTTGAGATGAGAGAAGCGTTTTAAGGTGTTTAAAAAGGTGCCTCGTCTCTCTGGTAAGTGCAGTTTCCCAACTGCTGTTTAATTACCTGTCAAAGTTAGAATGCCCATGAAAAATGCATCCAGGCAGCTGTACTTGTCAGGGAGAAAAGAAGATTCCCGTTTTGGCGAATGCTTCCCAAATAGGTAAAATCGAAGCTGCTTTAAGGCACAGCATGAGCAAATTTGATTTCAGACTAAAAAAAAAATAAAAAATAAAAAATCTCTGTTTTAGTTATCCTAGAAACACAGACCAAATCCTGTGACAAGGTTGCCTATCTGTAGTAGCTGCCTCCCCAAATACAGAAACCGGCATTCTTCTTGCTGGCCGACTTGTATGTTACATGTGTGTTTGCCTTGGATTCGGAGCTATAGCATTCCTAAAAGGACATGCTTTCTCCATGGCAGGCTTCTCTTTTTAGGAAGGTCAACTGACCAAATGTATTTAGTGACAAACCCATATTCCACTTCCCTTGACCCCCTTGCCACATCTCCATCTCACTCTATTAAGATTACGGTAACTGCTCTGGGCCTCCAGACCTTCTCACAGACCTGCCTTCCCCCTCTCCAGGAGCAGCTTTGTATTTTGAAATCTAATCAGAGAGAAAGTTTTCACCCAAGTGTTTCTTTCCACAACTGTTTTTGGAAGGACAGTATGGTACAGGTTCTGAGCTCTGTGCTGGAGTATACCTGTGAACCGAACAGATGACAATTCCTGCCCTCTTGGAGTTTACGCTTAGTGGAAGGGGAATCCGCTTCCTTTGGCAAAACATAAGTTAGCCTGCCCCTTGCCTTCCCTGGCTGTCTCTTCTCACTGTGTGTACCGGGCAGTTCCCACACAGCCTATGGAGATGGGACTGAATCCTTATTAAGAGAAAATTGCATTCCCTGTGCTAAGCCTGCTAAGCCTTTTGTCATTGAGCCAATAGCTCTTTCTGCCGTAGATATTTCTAAGTCTGTTTTTCAAGATTACACAAGAAGAAAGTGCCTGAAACATAAACCTTCCCACAGTCATTTCCATTTTTTCTGCCTAGAGGCCCTTGTTTTAAATTCCAGAAGATGAAAACAATTGAGAAACGGATGAATGGCATGAAGGACTGATTTATGGGGAAAGTGTTGGGAGGTAACTGTGTTTGGGTTGACGGGAGGAGGCTCCCGGAAACTCTTCCTGGTGTGCATACGTGTGGTTAATGCAGAAGGCTTAGTGTGTTATCAGGGCAAAGTGGGACAGGAGGGGAAAATCCAGGACCTTCAGGAATACATAGTCTTTAACATTCACATAATGCTTTACAGGTGAATAACAATGTTGGCTATCACCGATGAAAGTCTTACCCTGTGACCAGCACTTACCACAACATCGATCAAATTTGTATATTAAGTGCCCAGTGTGTGCAAGGCACGGTTCTAGCTCCTGGAGATGCAGAAATAAACAGAAGAGACAAAAATTCCTGCTCTCATGGAGCTTTGCATTCAAGTGGGGAAAGTAGAAAATAGAAAAATAAGTAAGTGTTGGGTGGTATTAAGTGCTACTAATACCACAGGCTGCGAAGTAATTTCGCAAACACTGTTAATTCACTCCACACGTTTTTATCGAGCATACAGTATACAACAGCCATTGTGTTCACAACAATCGTATAATTGCTAGCATTTTATCTGTATTTTAAGACCCAAATCCTGAGGTTTAGAATGGGTAAGTGATTTTTCCCAGGCAAGAGAGCTAGTAAATTGCAGAGCCGTATCCAAATCCAGATTTTCCGTTTCTAAGTATAGTCTTCTTTCTGATGCAATAGCTATAACTTGAGGATTTGGGCCTTGAAGCAGCAATTTCTGTTTCTTCTCTTACTATAGAACTGCAAAATAGATACATTTCTAGGGAAATGGATCTCGACCTCCAGGGCTTCTGGACACGTACTTTGTCTTTAATTAGATGAGTTTGGACAGCCCCAAAATTCACTGTGACCTGCAAAAGAAAGATTTAAACATTTACATTTATGCACTCCGACTGACTTTAAAGAAAGACATTTGCCATAAGGTTCTCTTCCCTGTTTCATATTCTTACTTAATTTTACTCCTTCGATTTCCTCGGGTCATATCAATTTCAAAATTAGGTCCTTTGACTCTTTTGTAAAGTATATTTGGAGAGTTTCTCAAAACATAGTGAGACGTTGTTGGATTCTTAAAAGCCCACGGCTCTCCCAATTCATCCTTTACATGGGAGAGCAGGACAGATTCTTGGCAATAATCTGAGTTGACATCTATTTCTACCGTTTTGCAACAGTTTCCCAAAGAATGCAGTTTTAAGGAAACTTAGAGAAATGGTTAAAAAGCCGGCAGGTACAGAGTTGGGAGTGGTGACCCGCAGGCCTGACTTAGTTCCTTCCCGTGAATGGTTACATGTGGATTTTTCTTCAGGTGTATTTTTAACACTCTGCTCTCCCCTTTTATTTTTGCCCCAAGGAAGAGTCATGTCCAGTAAGAAGTTTTGAGCTGGTTTTAAACTATGAGGAATGCAGTAATGGTGACATGAAGAAAACCAACACGTTATAGTGGGCATAACACCGTCACTTAAAAAAAGATGGTGGAGTGGCTTAATCTTTAAAAAAGATACAAAACCAATAACTTTTGAAAATATAACAACTTTTGTTCAAAGTAGACATTTGGGGTATGGTCTCTCTTCTCAGACATCTCTTCCCACTACGAAAAAACGGGATCATACGTTATGGACTTTACTTCCTTTTCCTTTGCCTACATCATTTTTATGGTTCTGTAGTAGACTGATAGATTGTGTGCATTATCTGTCTCCTATTGATTAGTTAAGTTTTTTCCCATCTTTCACTCTTACTAATAATATTACAGTGAACATCCTTAAAGTTAAATATTTGAAGACATTTGTGATTCTTTTCTTTTTTTCTTTTTCTGTTTGGAGACCGAGTCTCACTCTGTTGCTCTGGGTGGAGTGCCCTGGCATTGTGATAGCTCATGACGACCTCAAACTCTTGGTTTCAAGCCATCCTCTTGCCGCAGCCTCCTGAGTAACTGGGATTACAGGTACCCAACCATAATGGCCAGCTGGTTTTTCTACTTTTAGTAGAGATGGGGGTCTTGCTCTTGCTCAGGGTGGTCTCAAACTCCTGAGCTCAAGCGATTCACCTGCCTTAGCCTTGCAGAGTGCTAGGATTACAGGCATGAGCCACTGTGCCTGGCCTGTGATTATTTTCACAAACTAGTTGACAGACTAGTTTTCTTGCGGCAAATTGAGAACATGTGTAGGACTTTAAGGCTTTTGTTAGTTATGTCAAATTTTTCTTGAAATTCTGTGTTCCCACCAGTAATGTCCATGGGAAACAAACTGCCAGATGCCAACTAGGTGTGGTGGTCACACCCGTGTTGTTCCAGCTACTCAGGAGACTGAGACAGGAGGATCACTTATGCCCAGGAGTTGTAGTGGTGCCATGTCTGAGCCTGTGAGTAGTCACTGAACTCTAGCCTGGGCAACATCTTAAGACCCTGTCTCCCCCTAAAACTAAATGAAAAACAAGCAAAAAAGCAAACGTCTATTAAATACAGAAAGCAAAATACCCATAGTTTTGAAATGTAGAGTTCAGATCATGTTAACCATGTCTGTTTCTTCATTTGGGGGATTTTGTATTTGTACCAACCATCCCAAAGAGAGAGAAATGGAAGCGAGGTGTATGGAGTGTATTGAATTGGGAACCTGAAAGTCTGGTCTCCAGTTCTGGCACTGATGCTCATTTTGGTGCGTGTGACCCTGAGGCAGCCAGTTATTCTTTCTGGGACTTCAGTTCCTTATTGTAGGGTGAACATACCTCTTGGTGTAGGTCTGTGTCCTAACTATTAAATAATAATTAATAGCATCTTCTTTTATTCTCAGAGTGGACAGTAAATTCTATGCTTTTTTGACTTGTCTCTATGTGAGGTATTTCTGCTCTGAGAATGGACATGTTGCTGTGCCCACCCAGCCTCTTTTTCTTTTCCCTCCCTATTGTAGAACCGCTTTTTCCCACCATCAATCAGTCTGTACGCCCACAGCCTAAGTCCACCCCCAGGCACATGGCCAGCGCTGGCCACTCAGAGCACCACATCCTCTTGCACTCAGGGATGGATCTAAAAATAATGAGTATGTGACCTAAACCAGGCTGCTGTGAGCTATCCTCCTGGATTTCTGCTGGGACCAGTGGTGTGCTGGCTCATATTGGTTCACAAGAACATTCGTTAAATTTCCAGGAATTTTGCAAATCAGTTGTGAAACACAGCCATTGTTAACTGTTAGATTATATAAACTTAAATATATTAAAATAAACTAACAAATATTGAAAAATCGCAGCTGTCTGATTATTTTACCATATTATATTATTACGTATGCTTTGAGGTGATTTTTATGTATCTGTATGGTGGAAATTCTACAAAATGGATTGCTGCCTGTTTTTCCCAACTCCATGTTTAGTGATGTCAAGTTGGTAGGTTGAGGCTGGGCACCGTGGCTCACACCTGTAATCCCAGCAGTCTGTGAGGCCGAGGTGAGAGGATTCCTTGAATTTAGGAGTTTAAGACCAGCCTGAGCAAGAGTGAGACCCTGTCTCTACTAAAAATAGAAAAATTAGCCAGATGTGGCAGGTTCCTGTAGTCCCAGCTACTCAGGAGGCTGAGGGTGGAGGTTCACTTGTGTGTAGGAGTTTGAGGTTGCTGTGAGCTAGGCTGACACCATGACACTAACCTGGGCAACAGGGTGAGACTCTGGCTCAAGAAACAAAAAGAGTTGGTAGGTTGAAATTGGCCCAGGTGGGAGTATTTACACCATGGAAATTGGCACAGTTCACAAATCAGATTTTTTATTTTTTCTGGAAAGCCAACTGTCAGTCACATCATTGGCTGGAACTATTGGGGAAGGGGCTTTTGTGTTTTACTTTGTTTCTACACTGGTAATATGTATAATCCTTAGGTAGCTGGGGGCCATTTTGGTCATTTGGGAAGAGCTTGCAGAAGAATGATGCTAGTGAAAAGGAAAGCAGAGATGAGGGATGCAGAGACAGATTCCCTTTATTGCCTCTAGCTTTATTAAGGTGTTATTGACCAATAAAAACAGAGACAAAATTCCTAATATCAGGTGAGCATTTGGTATCTCGGTTGGATGAGAAACTCGCTTAAACGGCATTAAGTTTCTATAACTTATGAAGGAAAGTCTTTTGCTAAAACAGATTCTATGATCTCTAAGACCTCCTTATAATAGCTTTAATAATGTATGATTCCCAAATTATCTAAAAGGAGGGAACTCCTTAGGTAATATTTGGGTGCCCATAATTACTATCTTCGACAAGAAGTCAAACAAAAAACATTCTATAGTGAACTAATACAATCTGTCTTTACTCAAACATTTGATCCTGTATAATGTTAGCATTAAATGTCTTATAAATGGGCAGCACCTGTGGCTCAAAGGAGTAGGGCATCAGCACCGTATACTGGAGGTGGAGGGTTCAAACCCAGCCCTGGCCAAAAACTGCAAAAAGAAAAAAAAAGTCTTATACACAAATTTTAAGCTATAAGATTGGTGGAACAAACTGTTAATAATTTAGTTGCATTGTACAGGATTTTCTTTCTTCTTTTCAAAATGAAATATTTCAGTTGACTCATTTTAGAAGTGTTTTTTAGTTTGGGCCAGTAAGGTTAAGGTGGGAAGATAGCTTGATGCCAGGTTGAGGCCAGCCTGGGCATCATAGTGAGACCCTATCTCTATATTAAAAAATAAAACAATTAACTTAGAGTGCAGGCAAATGTCTGTAGTTCTAGCTACTCAAGAAGCTAAGGCAGGAGGATCACTTGAGCCCAGGAATTCTAAACTGCAGTGACCTATGTTTGCACCACTGTACTACAGCCTGGGCAACAGGAACTTTTTGAGACTTACTTTTAATTTTACTCAGATAATGGACATTACCTATATTCAACCATGACACTGTATCCAGAAAGCCCTGTTAGAATATAGGCATTCTGCATTTTAAGAACACTGTATTTCCTGCTTTGAAATATTGGTTTCATTTTACCAGAGGACAGCCCCTGTAGTACACCCTGAGATGGTGTTTCTTAATTAGTGAATGAATCTGGATTAGGTCCTACTGAGACGCTGGAAACACTCTACAATCTGACACAGCTCAAGTCCGTATTTAATACTTTATTCCTGGTTCACTCCAGCTATGACCCATTTCATATATTGTTGATTCAAAAGAATCAAACTCCCGTTGATATGTTTGCTTTCTGGTCCTTGACTGTTGATAACTCAGATGCGTCAATGGTTAATAGGCAGCATTCACAAAAATCTTGAGACCAAACCTAATAATTTGCTAAGTGCTAAGATGGTTTAAACTTACCACCCCTGAAATATAGTGATATTTTCTTTCTCTGGCTTGAAAAGATGTGGGAGAAGGTCTATTTTCATTATGATGATCACATTTAAAAAGAAACCAAGCCAGAAAAACCTTGACCCTGCTATTATGAATCTCTCCTAGAATTATCTTCCCATGCTAGAAATTTGGAGTCTCCTTGTAAATAGCTGGCTGCCTCCTTGTAATTCTGTTGCTGGTATAAAGACCAAGGCCTCTGTACCCCTAAGAAGTTACTGAAAAATCACTGTTGTGAGACAGATTAATAGAAGAAAAAGACATATAAATTTTATTTTATATTTTATTTTTTTATTTTATATTCATTTAATGTATATACACAGAGGCTTTAGAGTGAAGATGCAGGGGACATTGTCTACTTTTTATGCTTAGGTTTAACAAAGGGTGGACAGCCGTGCCAAAGTATGATTGGATAAAAAGGGTTATGATCTACTGCTAACAGACTGACTGGAAAAACTCAGCAAGTCCTGTCTGTCTGGATTCTTCTCGGCCACTCTAAACCTGTATTTTCTCCTTCTGGGTGTAGGGCAGGGCCTTGTCTGGAGGGGGGTCTTATGACCTACAGTCCAACAAGGTAGGTCAGTTTTTACACAGAATAATTTGAAGTTTTATGACTGGCTTTTGGGGAAAAGGAGGGGGAAGGTGGGTCTGGCTTTTATGACCTGCCTTGGGAAGAGGCATTCTTGTTTCGGCAGCTAGCCTCTGGGAAGAATGGGACCAAGAGGCAGGAGGATGGGAGGAGGGCAGAGAAAAACTTTTGCTGCTTCTTTTTGTTTTTTTTTTTTTAATTAAATCATAGCTGTGTACATTAATGCAATCATGGGGTACAGTGTGGTGTTTTCATATACAATTTGAAATACTCTCATGTCTAGCCTTCATGTCATTTTCTTAGTTATTGAGTTAAGACATTCATACTCTGCTTTTAGAAAGATTCACTTGTACCCTTGTAAGATAAACCATAGAGGTGACCTCACTAATCACCCTCCCTCCCACTACCCACCCTCTTCCTCTCCACTCTCTCTCCCCGCTCCCCATATTCTAAGGCTATAATTAAGTTAAAACTTTTGCTTCTGAGGCCTTCATTTTGGGGTATTGGTTTTCTGAGCCCCATCGCTAGTTTTCTATCATTTTGCAACTATAACAAATAGTCATTAATATTAATGTAAAGAGGAACTAGGGCTTATTGGAACAAAACAAACCCTTTTTGGACTGACCTTGAGTTAATTCCCTATACCAGTATTTGCATTTCCCAAAGTGTGTTCAGAGGAGCCCGGTTAGGGAGACATTCCAGGTCAGTGTTTCTCAATGGGCAGGTCATCTGAACTACCTGTGGTGTCTGTTAAAATATAGGCCCAGGTCTGCTTCTGTGGGGCTTGGTAGCATGAATTTGCAATAGTTTCTCAGAGTGATTCATGCATCCTTTGGGAAAAAGAGGTCTAATAAATTTGTGCATTACTTTCTTGAAGATTTACAGATCAAATCAGCAAATTGAAGGCTCTGACAAGTCCTGTAGTGGAGAGATTGTTTAACTTTTTAAAGCAAGTTGTTTGATTACAAAACCACTTTTGGGGAGGACTGTCTGTTGTTTGATCAAATACACTTGGGAAAATTCACTCTACCTAATAGCATAATAATTGGAGAGTATTGCAATTGCTTGCCAGTTTGATATTAGTGAGTTAATGTGTTGTCTTGGTATTAGCATTAGATTGGGATCTGAGTGTGAATCTTGCGTGTTGTACTGGTAGTTCAGTTGCCTACCAGTCATAGTCCCTTAATCCCAAGAGAGATGGGGTGAAACATGTGTTAACCCTAATCTACAACCATTTCTAGAAAAATAAACAAGTATTCCCGATACTGTCATCCTTTGTGAAGGGCAGCCTATTAATGCTTCTGGCAATGTATTTTGCTCAGGCCTTCTACCTCCCCACTCGGCAACCCCAGACAAGAGACTTGGTTGCTTTTTTACAGTGGAGTCTATGGAGAGAGGAGCAAGGATCTCTTCCCGAAATGCCAATCCAGCTGAACAACAGGAAAGAAGCAACACATTCCACCACGAAGTTGAGTGGAAATGAAATAATTCCTCCCTCTGCAGCAGAAAGGCAAAAAGCAGCCCCCAGCTTTCCTTCCCATGCTTTCTTGCGTTGGCAGCACAGAACTGGGGAGTGGGAGTGAGGGGGCAGGGGAGGAGTCAGAGCCTGCAGTCCCTGGGGGCGGGACCGCCTGCTGTTTGGCTTTAGAACTAGAGGGAGCAAAGGTGGGTCCAGAGTAAAGGAAGTAGGGCACAGACTAGCCGGAGGGAGAAGGAGGTCTTCCAGTTTTTTTTGAGATTGCTTGGGTGATTGGCCATGATAGAGAAAGAAGCAAGGTCCTGGGCTCATTTGTTCCCCGACAGATGTTCTGGGCATTTCCTATCCCTACACCTTGGCACACGTTGCCTTCTGTCTGTCTTTCAAATGCCCTTGCCTCTCTCTCTCCCATTATTCCCGTGGAATTTTGCTGCTTCTGTTTGTTGAATCCCATTGTATATTAATAGTATGTAGTTAGATTGGACCTCTTTGAGGCCAAATGAGATCTTATGTATCTTGAATCTCTTGGACGAGGCTCAGCTCCTGGCATAAAAAACCTTTCATTTAATATTGGAGATCAGACACCTCCGCAGGCTACCCCTCAATAATCTTCAGTGTACTCGATGAGAGCTCGACAGGGTGTAGAATTTTAGACCTGGCAATAAGCTAGTAGACCTTTCTCATTTTATAAACAAGAGGCAAGTGGTGGCTGGGGACTCAAGCCTCTTAGCTCTTAGTTCTGTGTTCTTTTGACTGTCCCAAGGTGGTTTGTATAATTAAAAAAAAAATTCTCATACCACCCAATGCTGCCATGACCTTCTGTGAATTATAGTATAAAGCAGCATTTAATATGGCATTTGCATCTGTGAAAAATGCAGAGTCATTGAGCTAGAATGTGATTTAAGGGGGGATGTTCTGCTTCCAAATAGAATTCGTTCCCTCTCTGCTTTCACTCTTTGAATTTTTGCATCCCATTGTGTGCCTGTCTAATTTTTGGCTTAGCTTGGAAGCTATGGTTAAAAAATGCTGGGTGAGAAGCTATTCTCCAGGTACTTTCAACTTTATTGGAAAGAGAAGATCTCATAAATCACAGAAGAGAACTGGGGGCTGTGGGATTGCTCAGCTGCCAAGTGAATTCTGATGGATTGCTTTCGAAAATATGTGCGTTTTCTAGGAGCTTATCTGAAACAATCCTACTTTCTCAGGCTGACTTGCCTCTCCTCCAAATTTCAGTCCTAGCCTGGTCCTTTTAATATGGCAAAAGGGCAGTTACAGGAACAGTATGAGCATTAGAAGTTTAATCAAAGACTTGGACGGCAGAGCACAAATGGTATTCCAAATGGAGAAACGTTCGGAACAACAAGTGTCCCTAAGTAAAATCAAAACCAGATCCATGTTATGTGATTCACGCTGACTTAAACTTACTCCTAATTATGACCGGCACATCAGGGTGGAGAAATTGTTGAGAAGACCATGATATCAGATACCGTTATCACTTCCATATCAAGAAGTAAGGTGAATTAGGGTATCAGGGGACCTGAAATTGCATATGTCCCCGAATAGTGACATTAACCAGGAGGAAAACATTTAGATCTTAATCCTTTTAGGTTTCAGAATCTGTTGAAACTAAAACTGTGAACCTTCTTCCCATAAAAATGTATATGTGTATAAAAGCTTTTGGGCTACTTTAGAGACTTCACAGACTGATGATGCCCACGGGGTGTGGATCCCACATTAAGTGCCTCTTAGTTAGCTCTCCCCACTCCTACCCCCAAATTTATGGTTTCTGACGTGGCAGCTCTGCCTGGCTGGCACCTGAAGCTTCCAACTAACACATACACACACACACACACACACACACGTGCACGTGCGCGCACACACATAAACACACATACACACACACTCTCACTCTGGGGCCAGGTTGTAGGGGGCGGGCAGAGAGAGGACTGAGCATCTGCTGGGAGGCTGGTTCAATTTTACTCAGGGCGAACACAAGTGGCCTTAATCCCCCCCAGATTTCCTTTACTTTGTTATGTAGTGGGATCATCTGGGGCAGATTTTATATTTTCTCAGCATTTATTTATACTTTCATTTATAGTCTGTCTGAAAGGAAAAGGCAAGCTTTTAATTGGACTGACTTGGCAATTTGGTTCATCGGTAGGCTGGTTTCAGAGCTGCCTCCATACCCACCTACCAGATGATGATGGTTCATTCGGGTGGCAAACTCTGCCTCCTCTCGGAGATGCACAGCTTGTGAGCTCTTCTCGTCTTCAGTCACTGCCATTTCATCTGAATTCACCTCTCGTAAACTAAGCAAGGCTTCGTTTTTGCACTCTAGCCTAGCAAACATGATGATGCATTCCTGAACAGACATGGGAAAGGGAGGTGGATAATAACAGTCTAGGGAACTTTTTGTTTATCCAGAAATCTACCATCCTCAGGAGGCTGACATATAATCCCATACTTAATCTGTCACTCATACTTTATGTCATAATAATAATAATAGTAATGATGATAATGATAATCATTTACACTTATATGGCCACTTTCATCTAGGGTATCTCAAAGCTTTATAAACACTCATTAATTCTCCTCATCTCCCTGTGAACTAGGTAAGGCCCATTTTACAGGTGAGGCAATTGAGCCACAGAAAGGACAAATGGCTTTCTCAAGGCCATTGGGTAACTGAATGGCAGCGCTCAGAAGCCTTGAGAGCTCTGAACTTCCAGTTATCTAGGGACACTTGCGTCTTGGGGGTGAGTGGGTGGGACCACACTGGAATGAGGTCTCCTGGGTCTTCGGTACTTAAACCCTAGCAGTGCATAGACACTCAGGGCAAATTTCCAAAGCAAACACTTTTCCATTCCTACCATGTAACATGCACAGCCTGTCAGGGGTTGTTTTTGACATCTAAGTGGCAGAGGAGGAGCTGAAGTTGGCTGTCATACATCTTTGGATGGGAAGAAGAGGGAAAAACTTAGGCAGAGAATTGCCTTTTCAATGGTGATTGCGGGGAAGCCTTAACCTTCTCTACACCAAATCAGAGCAATACAGATTTTTAATTTATTATATTCTGTTCCACTCTACGAAGGATGTATTTGGTATGTATATAATGAGGATGAAATGATTAAAGAGGGTCCAATATGCCTTTGGCAAGGGACCTAAAAGAAATTAGCTTCTCACTCTCTCTTGACTTTCCAGTTTTAGAGAATTCTTGAAATTCCCCCAAATGAGTGGTATAAGTTCTAGGGAAAATGATATTCAGTGAATGTTATTCAATCATTAAGAACAGCAAGTCTCTGTACTACTGTTCATCATTCTGATAAGCCCATTCCCACAACACACTGCTCTGGAGGAAGCTTTGGTCTACCTGAGTGCTGTTCAGAGCAGGCTATGGGGTCCTTAGCACGGGTATCACCTGGAAGCATGCTCTTGGGCCCCACTCCTGAATTACTGAGCCACAATCTGCATTTCAACAGAACCCTGAGTGACTGGTATATGTACTACATAATATTTGAGAAGCACTTTTCTTGAGCTAAATTCCTTTTTTCTCTCTTTTTCCTACTTCTTTTCTTTCTCTTTCTCTCTCTCCCTTCCTCTCTCCCTTGCTCTCTTCCTTCTTCCTATCTTCTTTTCTGGACAGGGTCTCCCCGTGGTGTCCAAGCTGGACTTGAATTCCTGGGCTTAAGCAATTTTCCCATGAAAATGAAACCGACATTCTTTATGGAACTTATAAGCCTTCGTGAAAGTGAAACTTACAGTCTTCACACGTGCTCACATTTCCACCTGTAGCTGAGGTTTCAATTGCTAGGTCCGACTTCTGTAGGTCTCAAAGCACTGAGGTGGAACCGCATCTTCCTGGGATCACACATCGTGGAGAATGCTGCTGGCTTGAGAGCGATACTAATAGTAAAGCAACAGGAGACATTTTTACAAGGAAGAGCAATACCCAGTTGGATTTTGATAAGGTTGGCATGTACCCCAAGAGGTCATAATTAACTGCATCAAAGAAAGAGTGGCTTCTTAATCAAATGGACTTTATCTTGATCTGTCAAAAAATATACCAAATGCTCTTACTTTGTTAAAAAACACCTGTACTTTTGGAACCTTGACTTCATAGCTTTGGACTGCTGAACATGATTGAAGAGATAGTTTTATTACTTACACGTTTAACCTCTTAGTCTTTATTTGGCACCTTGCTTCCCGTAAGCCCTCCTGGCTTAGACACATCATCTACAATTTGCATATGTGAGAGAGTCTCAGGTCATGGCTTAATTGGGAACAGAACGTGGTTATCTGATAAAAGCAGGAAGAATTTCATTTTCCCAGTTCCTGGTCCATTTTCATCCTACTGGCTGGCATTCTGGGATGAATAATTGTTAGAGAATTGAAGGCAGTAGAATCTAGGGAGGACTCAACCTGGCTTCTGATTAGAATCCTGTGGAGAGGTTTTTGCAGAAAGCTTGATTTAATTGGTCAACTTTGGAATGAACACAAACAACAGCAAAATGAAATGACAAACTGAGACACTGGGACTTTCCAGGTGTGTCTAATGTGTAGCCAGGCAGGAGCTCTGCTTCTGGGACTGAGCCAGCCTCATAAGAGGTCTTTGCATCACACAGCTTTTCCTTAGGGGACACATGGTTTTCTAGAGGAGGACTAGACACTGTCCAACTTTATTCTGTTCTGTGATTTTTGGTTTTATGCACATTTGAAAAATAATCATAGATGTAAGCAAATAAATTAGAATCGCCCAAGAATATAATGAACATTTATATTAAATAATTGTATTTCAGGCCTGGTACTTTTACCTTTTTTATATAAAACTCTATGATTATATTTTTGGCAATTAAGCCTTATTTCTTAAATGTTATTTAATGAAATCTTTCACCTTTTATTCTTGTAATAGTTATTCAATTATCGCTCTTTTTTCAAGTATAGAATAAAAATTTGCTTGTCCGTGGCTGTAAGTTTTCGGTTATCTCTGGAGTTTCTGCCCCTGGGGACATCTTCCTCAGGCTCTTCTTCCGCCTTTTCTTGGTGGTGCCACACTTGTTAGATACACTTCCATTGATTTTCCTAGATTTAATAAATGTGTTTGAAGCTAATTTTGCTGTTTGGTGGATTTTATTTTGTTTCTTTGTTTCCAACATTACCTGGGGATATGTTTGACTATGCTTTTTCCCACTTTCCAGGGAGTTCTTGGCACAGCGTTTTGGAATGTACAGAGATAGACCAGAATGGGCCTCATGGGGCACAATCATAATGCCAAAACATCTGAAAACCATGGTGGCTCATGCCTGTAATCCCAGCACTTTGGGAGACCAAGGTGGGTGGTTCGCTTGAGCTCAGGAGTTCAAGACCAGCCTTATCTAGAGGCAGACCCCCAGCTCTACTAAAAATAGAACACTAGCTGGGTGTTGTGGAGGGCGCCTGTAGTCCCAGCTACTGAGGCAAGAGGATCGCTTGAGTTTGCGGTTGCTATGACCCATGACACATGGCACTCCACCCAGGGCAACAAAGTAAGAGTCTGTCTCAAAAAAAAAAAAAAAAATCCCCAAACGATGCTAAGTGATGAACATTTGAAGGAAACAGTGTCAGTTATCCTAAGAAATGATGGTGTGAAATTATAGAGTAAATGATAACTTCCTTAAATATATCTTCTTCCTTAATAAAAGGAATTTTCTTCCTTATTAAGAAAACCTGGCTCCTCCAAACTTCTATCTAACCCTGTTCCTTGATGTGCACCTCCCTGTAGGGCAGGGATGATGCTTGTCATTCACCTGTGTTGCCACACCCTCTGTCACATTCATTTGTGATGGATAGAAATAATAATTGATCAAAGCACTCTTCCCTGCTGGATCTGGATTAGACCTCAGAATCTTTCCAATTGATTAGTGTTGGTGTTAAAGATGATGCCCATTTGTCTCTTGCTTATTACTGATACCAGGAGGGTAATTCTGTCTTTTAACACCAAAGGGACTTAATGACTCATATTTGAATAATTCTCCTATAATACCCAGACAGCAGTTGAAACTAGATTGGAGTAATTTATTAAGATGGTAATAAAGGCTAAATAACTAACAATGTGGAAATAGAGCAGCATAAAACTAGGTGATCTTGTCCATTCCTGTCCAACCCATCCCTAGCCTGGGATTGCTTGCTTTTCTTTGGAATATTTCAGTATCTTCAGGACTTTGAAGTTTGAATCCAAGAAAATGAAGACCCAAAAAAGAAGAATGGTTCTATTTGTTATTTTCTGAATTATAAGTGAATTGCCTGATACTCCTTTGAGGATGAGCAACAGAATGTCCCTAGAATATATCTTTTTTTTTTTTTTTTGAGACAGAATCTCACTTTGTCAACCTTAGTAGAGTACCATGGCATCACACCTCTCAGCAACCTCAATCTCTTGGGCTTAAGTGATTCTCTTGTCTCAGCCTCCCAAGTAGCTTGGAATATAAGCACCCACCACAGTGCCTGGCTATTTTTTTTGGGGGGGGGACAGGGTGTCACTCTTGCTTAGGCTGGTCTTGAACTCATAAGCTCAGGCAATCCACCTGCTGTGGCCTCCCAAGTGCTGGGATTACAGGTGTGAGCCACCATGCCTGGCCCTAGAATAGGCCTTTAAGAAAGACTGCACTTAGCTGCAATTCTGTGATGACCTCAAATCCCAACATTTCTTCAGGAGATCTGCACATTTCAAAATTATAAATGTTGTCTTCCAATTTGTGGAGAAGAATGTGTAAGTTTATTGCATAGTGCTTCCAAGGTCAGCTAGACCAGTGGTAGAATCTACAGGGGGTGGTCAGACTTGGCTTTAATGCAAGGTTATTATTTCCTACTAATAAAAGTTGCCCTGACACTATCAACCTGTCTTATGTCTCAGGGTGCTCCCAGTCACTAGCAATATTTAGGCAAAAGTTGGTCTGCCTTCTGCTAGAGATGAAATTGAATAGACTTCTATCTTATATGGAAAATTGAACTAAATCTCCCCTCCAGAGGGGGGCTCTTTGACAAGTATAGTTAGTTCACACAGCACAACATGTGTATTGGCAATGAGGTAATCTATGAACTGTTTGAATGTTTCTGTTCTGATACTTGTAGGCCAATGTATGACTGACCATGGGTGGTGATGATGTATCTGTAACTTCTAGGTGGGAAGGTCTTTCAGTGGGAATTGAAAAGACACAGTGATGAAAAGATAGCAGAGTTATAGCACATAATATATACCATTACAGGTTTATAAGTGAATACAATATAGTTGCATTATAACATATAATTATATAACTTAAAAATGTACATATGCACAATCTATGATATCAAGTTTATAGCTGACTGCAATGTAGCCAATTTTAAAAGATTTTTTTTACATAAGTTTGATCTTATAATTATAAGATTTAAATATTATGTAACTAAAATAACACTCCTATAGAAAATATGTAATGGTTTGGGGAAATAGTCACACAATAGAAGAAAAGCAAATCATAGAGATAATGTATTGAATGATTCTGCTTTTGATGGGCAAAAAGTGTATATCATTTATGTTTTAAAAAATAGGTTAAAGATGCTCTTTAATTTTATAAGAAAGAAAAGAACTGGAAGGATATACTTCAGAAAGTTAATCATGGGTACTGTGGGAGAGTAGGCTCATGGAGTGTGTGTCTCCATTTTAAATGCCTTCTTAAAAAATTCCAAAGTTCCTAAAATAAGCACATACTATAGTGATGTATTATACTCCTGCCATGACAAATTATGGTAACCTTTTTGAGACAGAGTCTTATTCTGTTACCCCAGGCTAGAGTGCTATGGCGTCAGCGTAGTAACCTTAAACTTCTGGGTCAAGGGATCCTCCTGCTTTAGCCTCCCAAGCATCTGGAACTACAGGTGTCTGCCATGATGGCCAGCTCATTTTTTCATTTTTAGTAGACACAGGGTCTCAGTTGTGCTTGGACCAGCCTCGAACTCTGAGCTCAGGTGATCCTCCTGCCTTGACTTCCCAGGGTACATGAGCCAGAGAACTTGGCCAAATTATGGTAAACTTAATGGCTTAGACATGAATTTATTATCTCTGGTTCTGTAGGAGTCCAACATGAGTTTCATGGGTTAAAATCAAACGCTACCTTTGATTTGAGTTTCATGGGTTAAAATCAAATGCTACATTCTTTTCTGGAGGTTATCTGTGGGAATCCATTTCTTACCTTTCTGGGCTTCCCGGGGCTGCCTGCCTTTCTTGGCTGGTGGCCCCGTCCTTCATCTCCAGGGCCATGTGTCTCTTTCACAGATGTACCTTCTTCTGACTGGCTTCAACTGGAAAAGTTTCTCTGCTTTTAGGATTTTCACAGTTAGGTTGGGTTTACCTGGGTAATCCAGGATGATCCCTCCATGCCAACGCTCTTAAATACCAATCACATCTGTGAAGTCCCTTTGGTCAAGTAAGGTAACATTCACAGGAGCCAGGGATAGAAAAGGGTCCATTATTCTGCCTACCACATGTGGCCAGGGAAAGAAAACATTTTGTAAATATGTACTGAATCCCTACTGAACTTACAATGTACTTTCCAGTGGAAGCAAAGTCAGGTATGAGGCTATGCTCTCTGACTAGCTATCAGAGCTTATGTGACCCACAGTAGAGGGGACTTTGCTCTTTCAGGCACCATTGGGTAAGAGCACTCATGGGACAATTTGACACAAACATCATGAAAAACAATGTTTCTTGAAGATGTGTTCACAGTTCCCAAGCAGATGCCAGGGACATGCCCCTTTTCCACTATCTTCTCAGCCTCTGTTCTTAACCATCTCCCCCCACGTCTTTATGCTTATTATTATTATTATTATTATTATTATTTTTTTTTTTTTTTTTGCAGTTTTTGGCTGGGGCTGGGTTTGAACCCACCACTTCTAGCATATGGAACCAGTGCCCTACCTCTTTGAGCCATAGGCACTACCCTATGCTTATTTTTGTCTCTCCCGTCTCTTCATGTGCTTGGGAATAGTGAGTAGAGACCCAGTTTCCAACCCACAGGTGGTGACGCCACTTAGGGAAGGTGTGTGGTGTGGCCTCAAGAAGGGTGGGGAGAGGAAGTGGGGGATAGCTGAGGAATGAGGTGGGTTTGAGGGAAGGTGTCTGGAGACTTCCTTTGTGGGGTAGATCTCTGGGGATGTCTTGGGAGGCTCCTGGCCCTCTACTCTCGTTTCCCCCTGGAGTCTAAAAGATTCACTCACCTACTTTTTAGCTGCCTCCACTGGAGTCATTGAAGTCTTCTCACTTTCTCACCAGGGAAAAAAATATAGTTATTCACACAAGTTCAAGCCCATCTGGAGTTTTCTGAGGGCTTTTGCTCCTAGCAACTGGGGGCAAAGAACTCTCTTACCTACTTCTGTTTATTCTTATGCACGAGCTAGTGAAGGAGAGGTGTATAGAGAGGGCTGCTGCGGAAGGCCAGCAAACAAACGCTCTGTCCCTGGGTCAGGTGGCAGCAGGTGAGAGGGAGGAGAAGTTCTGCTGTCTGCCTACAGTGAGCTTGCCTGCAGCCCGGGCCACCACAGTCCCAGATGTGGTGGGTGGAATCCAAGCAACGCAGCAAGTTTGCCTCCTAACGATGTTCCACAGCTGGTGAGGACAGTGTTTTCTCACCTTCTGAGCTTGTTTTGTAGTTAGTTGAGGAAGAGTCTGGAGAAGGCTTTTCAGGGAAAGCCTCGTGTTGCCCTCTTTTTGAGCAGTTATGGAGAACATTGCTCTTGCCTGGGAATGTGGGCTGGGCTGGACTTCTGGTGGTGATGACAGTAAGTAGCTGTCACTTGTGAGTGTTTACCCCGTTTCAGACTCTGAGCTCAGTGCCCAGCTGCACCTGGTTAAATCCTGTGATAATACTATGACTAAAGAATTATGTTACCTTTGTTATATGCCAGTGATTTCAAAATAGCATATGAAAATGTATAAAACTTTGCACTAAGTCAGTGCAATATGAGTGCCATGCAAAAATTATTGAGAATAAAATACTCTGAAGTCATGAGAAGGGCTTAGCTTACGGTTGTGCTAAGCCCTGTAATCAGTGGAATGGAAGCTAGAGCCCTTTCTCCTCCCTCCCATCCTCCGTCCACTCTCTGGCCCACCATGCTGCAGCCACTCTGGTGCTCTCTTCCCACCCTGGAGCACTTACAGCCTGTTGGGGGCTGAATTAACATCCCCGGCCTCAAATTCCTATGTCAAAGTCGCCTGTATTTGGAGAAAGGTCTTCTAAAGAGACAAATGAGGTTGTTGCGATGGGCCCCAATACATTATGACTAGCATCCTTATAAACAGAGGAAATTTAAATACAGACCGTTATATTGTGATATACATATTTTGGTTTTCTCCATGATTCCAGGCTCTCGGATCCTGTAAGTGTTGTTATTTCCTACATGACGAGAGCAATAATGATATCTTTTGTTAAGTCTTTGGCCTTTTGTCCTGGGTCCCTGAAGCAGCCCAGAAACAGTGTCAGAGCAAAAAGGTGAAAGACAGTCTTTTGTCACATCTGAACTTTTGTTAATGAGGCAATTTTCGGAAAGTCAGTATAGCCACAGGTTGTGGTGCTGGTTGCCCAGGGATCCAGCCACCTGCTCAGAAGGTTGGAACTTTCAGTCCTGACTCCCACCTTTTAGGGGATGAAGGCTGAAAGTTAACTTGATCACCAATGTCTATCTTCAATCAGGCCTATGTAATGAAGCCTCCCTAAAAATCCCAAAGGACTGGGTTCAAAGAGCTTGTGGGTAGCCAAACACATGGGAGTGAGAAACTTCATTCTTGGAGAGGGTGGAGCAAGATTGGTGAATAGAAACTTCCAGTGACCATCCCTCCACATGGACACCAAGTTCAATAAGCATCCACATAAGCAAATGCCTTTAGAAGAACAGAAAATCAGGTGAGCAATCTCACTTCTGGTTTTAACAGTGTATCACAGAAAGAGGATCTGAATTTCTCTGCCATCCTTCCTCACCCCTAACAGTGCCTTGCCTGTAGGCAGAGGGGAGAAAAAACATCTATGCCCAAGGGAGGGAAAGTGAAGTGATTGTGGGACTTTAATTGAAACTCAGGCCTGCTCTTGTACAGAGGAACATAGCACAGGTAGAATTCTGCTGCTTTCCCTGGGTGGGGGGAGCATTCAGACGAGTGGGGCCAGAGGGAATTCCTCCCCCTCCCCCAGTGGTGGGTGTCAGCTAGCCCCACCACTCTACTACCAGCTGACAAAATGCAGCCTGGGCCTGGATTAAATGAGTGAGGCAGTGGGGCCGCAAAGGCTGTAGTCCTTGGGCAATTCCTGTGTCTGTGCTGGCTCGGAGCTAGTGGACTTGGGGGAGCACATGACCCAGTGGGACACTAGTGGTGGTGGATAAGCCAGTTCCTGTGTTACCCTTAAGCCTTAACTGCAGGCAGCAGGGCTCAGGGAGAGTCTCCTTCTATGTGGGGAAAGGAAAGAGAAAACTTATAGGATGTTGTTTTGCATCTTGGGTACCAGTTTAGCCACCATAAAATAAAGTGCCAAGCCTGAACCCCTGAATCCAGACTTAGTTCCTGGAAGGCTTGTCTAGACCCACCCTGGGCCAGAAGGAAACATGCTGCCCTGAAGGGAAGGACTCAGTCCTGGTAGGTCCTGCTGCCCAAGGGCACTGGGCTTTCAGTAAACATCAGAGGGAGACAGGCAGCAGTCACCACAGCTGTGAGTGGGACTAGGCTGGAGTTAGGTATGACCTGGTGCTGGTGGCCACAAGGGCCTGCCCACATCACTTCTCCCTGACTCCAGCAGCCCAGCACAGTGAGTGAGGGAATTTGCTTGGGAATCTAGGTAATTCTTCCACATCTTGCCCAATTCTACCAAGGTGTTACTGTCAGGAGTCTGCAAGGGTCACAGCATTAGTGGGTTTGGGGCAACCTTAGGGCTGATACAGCCATAGTGACCAAAGACTGAGATCACAACAATCAATTCCCTTTCAATATTTGGAAAGTCTTCTCACAAAGGACAGACTTAAACAAGTCCAGACAGTGAAGATTAAAATAAGTATCTAACTCTTCAATACTCATACATAGATGAATGTCTATAAGCATCAAGAACATCTGGGAAAACATGATCTCACCAAATGAACTAAATAAGGTGCCAGTGACCAAGCCTATAGTAATGGAAATATGTGACCTTTCAGACAAAGAACTCAAAATAGTTCTCTTGAAGAAGCTCAGTGAACTTCAAGACAATACACAGAGGGAATTAAGACACTGATCAGAGAAATTTAACATAGACTAAATAGTTTAAAAGAAAAAAGTCTGGGTGGTGCCTGTGGCTCAAAGGAGGAGGGCACTGGCCCCATATGCTGAGGTAGCATGTTCAAACCCAGCCCTGGCCAAAAATTGCAAAAAAATTAAAAAAGTCAAGCCAAAATTTTGGAACTGAAGAAGTCAGTTGACAAACTGAGAAATGCATCAGAATCTCTCAATAGCAGAATTGACCAAGAAGAAGGAACTGGGAGTTTGAAGACAGGGTATTTGAAAATACATAGTTGGAAGAGAAAAAAAGAAAACGAATATGAAAGAATGAAGCATTTCTGTAAGTTCTAGAAAATAGACTCAAAAAGTCAAATCTAAGAGTTATTAGTCTTAAAGAGGGAATAGAGAGAGAGATTGGGGTCGGGTAGAAAGTTTATTCAAAGAAATAATAATAGAGAACTTTCCAAACCTAGAGAAAGATATTAATATTTAGGTATAAGAAGCTCATAGAACACCAAGCAGATTTAACCCAAGCAAGACTATCTCATGGCATTTAATACAAGCTCCCAAAGGTCACAGATAAAAAGTCCTAAGAGAAGCAAGAAAAAAGAAAAAAAATTCGACCATGGAGTTCCAACATGTCTGGGAGCATACTTCTCAGTGGAAACCTTACAGACCAGGAAAGAAACTTAGCTCTAGAATATTATAAAGACTTTCCCAGACAAACATAAGACCTGTTCCCGTCAACATCAGACCTGTCCTAAAGAAATGGTAACCTCTCATTTCAGAAATCTTTTTTTTTTTTTTTTGAGATGGATCCTCAAGCTATCCCCCTGGGCAGAGTGCCATGGCATCACAGCTCATAGCAACCTCCAACTCCTGGGCTCAAGTGAGTCTCCTGCTTCAGCCTCCCAAGTAGCTAGGACTACAGGCACCCGCCACAACGCCTGGCCATTTTTTGGTTGCAGTCATTGTTGTTGTTTGGCGGGCCCGGGCTGGGGATTCGAACCCGCCACCCTAGGTGTATGTGGCTGGTGCCCTAGCCAATTGAGCCACAGGCGCCAAGCCCATTTCAGAAATCTTAATGACACCTATATAATCTTCTCCTTTAACTATTTGACATTTTGTTTTATTTCCCAGAAATGGTGGACTTCCTTCATGACATAAAAGTTGAGATTCTGAAAGCCCCTGAGAAAGTTTCCTGATGCCAAGAATTACCACAGTGAGTATCAGACCAAACGGGGAAAAAATGAAAGCCTTTCCTCTAAGATCTGGAACAAGACAAGGATGCCCACTTTCACCACCGGTATTCTATGTGCTACTGGGATTTATTGCTAGAGCAATCAGACAAGAGAAGAAAATAAAAGGCATCCACACTGAACAAAAAGAAGCCAAATTTTCTATGTTTTCAGATGATATGATTTTATATCTAGAGAAACCTGAAGAAAACTGATAAACTGATAAGCAAATTCAGGCAAGTTGCACTATACAAAATCAACATACAAAAATCTGTATCATTTCTATATGCCAACAGCAAATAACCTGATACAGCTAGAAAGTAGTAACAAATAAAATACCTAGGAATGAACTTAACCAAAGAAATGAAAGATCTTTATAATGAAAACTATAAAACATTGATGAAAGAAATTGAAGACATCACAAAAAAGTAAAAAGATATTCCATGCTCATGGATTGGAAGAATCAATATTGTTAAAATGTCCATACTACCCAAAGCAATCTACAGATGCAAAACAATCTCCATCAACACTGATATTCTTCAGAGAAGTAGAAAAAATAGTTCTAAAATGTCTATGAAATCACAGAAGACCCAGACCAGATAAAGCCATCCTGAGCAAACACAACAAAACTGGAAGAATCATATTACCAACTTCAATTTATACGCGAGAGCTGTAGTAAACAAAAACACATGATACTGGCATTAAAACAGGGACATAGACCAATGGAACAGAATAGAGAACCCAGAAATAAATCCACTTATCGATAACGAACTTGTTCTTTGACAAAGGTGCCAAGAACATATGGTGGGGAACAGTCTCTCCAATAAATGGGAAAACTGGATATCCATGGAGAAGAATGAAACTAGATCCTTTGTTCTCATCATATAGAAAAATCAAGTCAAAATGGATTAAAGATTTAAATCTAAGACCCTAAACTATGAAATTTCTAGCAGAAAACATTGGGGAAACCCTTCAGGACATCAATCTGGGCAAGGACTTCTTGAGTGATACCCCCAAAGCACAGGCAACCAAAGCAAAGTTAGACAAATTGGATTATATTGAGCTAAAAAGCTTCTGCAGGAGCAAGGGAACAATCAACAAAGAGAAGAGACAACCCACAGAATGAGAGAAAATATTTGCAAACTACCCATCTGATGAGGGATTAATGACTTTAGTATGTAGGAAGATCTAACAACTCAATGGAAAATAACCAAATAATTCAATTAAAAGTGGGCAGAGGACTTGAACAGACATTTCTTAAAAGAAGATAGACAAATGGCCAACAGGTGTATGAAGAAAATTCTCAAAATCATTAGTCACTGGAGAAATGAAAATCAAACTACAGATATCATCTTGCCCCCATTTAAATGGCTTTCATCAAAAAGACAATAAGGAATGCTGGCAAAGAGACTGAGAAAGGGGAGCCCTGGTACACTGTTGGTGGGAATGTAATTAGTGCAATCAGGATGGAAACAGTATGGAGGTTCCTCAAAAAACTAAAAATAGAACTAAGACCAAAAAACTAAAAATAGAACTGCTGGGACTACAACCAAAGGAGGGGACTTCAGGCCTATTCGCAATTGTCAAGATTTTGAATCAATCGAAGTGTCATCAATGGATGAATGGATGAAGAAATTTTGCCACCTATACATAATGGAGTATAGTATAGCCACAAAAAAGAATAAAATCTTGCCATTGGGAACAACTTTGAAGGAACTGGAGAACCTTATGTTAAGTGAAATAAGCCAAGCACAGAAAGACAAATCTCCCATGTTCTCATTCATATATGGAGGTAGATACTAAAAGCAATTGAGCTCCTGGAGACAGAGAATAGAAGGATGGTAACCAGAGACTGGAGGGGGTAGCAGAGATGGGGAGGCACAGTGGGGATAGTTAGTGGGTACAAAAAATATAGGTAGATAGATAGAATGAACAATATGTGATAGCCTGCCACAGTGACAAGTTAGAGTTGATTATAAAATAACTGAAGGAGTGGAATTGGAATGTTTCTAACACAAAGAAATGACAAGTGCTGGAAGTGATGGATACCCAATTACCCTGATTTGATTAATTCCCATTGTATGTCTACATCAAAACATCTCATGTACCCTATAAAGATACACGTACACAATTGTCATGTGCCCACCATGATTAAGAATAAAATACAAACAGGTGGAGGTTTCCAGGAAAGTGAGCAAGAACACACTCAGGGACCTGCAGTGCGGCATGCCCCAACTCTATGGGGAGGTAATTTCTAGTTCCTTTCTACTAAATATAATCTCCTGTGTTTGGGACCCTTCCAGACATTACCCTATGCATCTCTTTATCTGCCTGTTTATTTGTATCCTTTAAAATGTCCTTTGTAGTAATCTATTAAATGTAAGTAATTGTTTCCCTGAGTTCTGTGAAGCTGTCTAGCAAATTAATCAATCTCAATAGGGGGCTGTGGGAACCCCAGTTTATAGCCAGTTGATCAGAAGCACAGGTGAAATGACCTGGGGCTCGTCCTTGGTATTGGAAGTGGGGAGCAGTCTTGCAGGACTGAGGCCTCAGTCCGTGTGTCAGAATGGAACTGGATGAGAGGACACTCAGCTGGTTGTTCACTGCAGAATTGCTTACTTCTTGGCAGAGAGAATTCAACATACATCTGGTGTCAGAAGCATGTTGTGGGAGCACAGAGGAAAATTTTTTTTTTTTAAGTTCCATACACAGACACATACACAGGAAAAATGATGTGTAGACACAGCAAGAGGACAACTATCTTCTTCATCTCCCAAACCCAGGGTAAAGGCCTCAAAAGAAACCACCCTGCCACCTTCACCTTTTAGCCTTTAGACGTGTGAGAAAATAAATTTCTGTCGTTGAAGTCACCTAGTCTGGGGTGTATGTTATGACAGGTCCGGCAAACTGTATGGAGACTTTATGTGTCCCAGGAACTTTGTGCTCTGTGTTTTCTGGTTGGAATTCTCTGCTCCCAGCTTCTGTTCCAATATCCCTTCCTCATGGAGGCTGTCCCCCCAGTCTTCATTCACATCGGTGTCCCCGTCTTCCAGGAGCAACCTCGAGTCCAGGCTTCTGTTCTGTGTTTCTCACACTACGCCCTGACATTGTTTACTTGTACAAGTGGTTATTTTTTTCTCCCCTGTTCCCTTTTAGAATGTAAGCTCCGTGAAGGTAGTTTCTAGTTGTTTTCTACTAAATAACCTTTGATAAAGGGAATAGTTCTGACCCCCCTCCCCAGCAGCTGCTGTGCGAGGGCCACAGAATTTTGATATCTGCTATGGGCAATCACAAGTTACTCTGTCCTTTCTTGTTCATTTGCTCCAAGTTCAGCTTTTTAAAATATATATTTATTTTTATGAAGTCAATTGAGTTTTATAGGAGGCTTGGCTTCTCTCCAACATGCCCTGCAAATGCGGCTGTCTGCTTTCCTAATTAATGACAATGGCTGTGCGTTACCTTCCGCACCTCCCCCTCTCAAATGTTTGTGGGTTCTCCTGCGTTTGTGCACAGCACCTTCTGTGTGTCATGGCACTGGGAGGAAAAGCATCTCTCTGCTTTTCGGTCAGAACTGAAAATATGTTTTCCCACTGGGCAGAAGTAAAGATGCATGGAATCTCTTGGGCTCCCATTGAATGCTCCCACCAGTGGGAGTTCTGGGATGTTACCATTATTATTATTTTATTTTATTTTTGAGACAGAGTCTCACTTTGTCACCTGGGTTGAGTAGCCTGGCGTCTTAGCTCACAGCAACCTCATACTCCTGAGCTCAAGACTTTATGTGTCCCATGAAGTTTGTGCTCTGGTTTGATTCTCAAGCGATCCTCTTGCCTCAGCCTCCCAAGTAGCTGGGACTACAGGCCCTGCCTACTGGAACTACAATGCCTGCCTAGTTTTTCTATTTTTAGTAGAGATGGGTTTCTTGCTCAGGCTGGTCTCAAACTCCTGAGATCAGGTGATCCACCCATCTTGACTTCCCAGAGTGCTAGGCTTATAGGTAAGAGCCATCTCTCCTGGCTTGGGATATTATTATTTGAACATTTTTTTGTCCTATTATGATGAAGATACATGAACATACATACAACACAATATTAGAAATGGCAGAAATTCCACTTACTGTATAACAAAACCCAGTCTTGCCAGTCACTTGCCAGTCAGGATAGCTGGCCTCACAATATCAGACAGAAATATCATATTGAAGATATTTGATCTTTCCTAATGTTGTTTCCAATAGGTGCGAGCAGCAATCTGAGAGCTATCAGATTAAATAAAGAACCAAGATAATTTATCTTCTTACTAGGAACTGAAATGGAGCTGGATAAAAAAGAACAGATAAACTTGTCAATGTTGCAAAAAAAGGAGCTTCTTAGAAATGAATCCAATTTCACGAAAATTCCAGTGGTGTTTAATTTAGGTAATATTATTACTGCCTTGCAGAAACTGTTGCAGTCGACTATGTGACAGGTCACTCTTCACATTTATCTGGGTCGTAGGATCTTCCAATTTCTGAAATAGGGTAGAAAACATCAATATTGAGTTTTTCGTTTAAAGGAGGCTGAAGGAAAATCAAGGGACGAAATGTTGACAAAGCAAAGGGAAGCTCAAAATCACAAGGGCAGCCAAACCCCAAATCCATAGAGGGCACCAATTTGCTAATTGGAATTTTTCTGGGATCATTGTTGGTTTAAAGCTATAGAATGAACCGTGCTCATAGTTCCAGACTGACAACTATCATTTTTTCTTAGCAGATAAAGAGGCACTTCCTTTTTTTGGCTGTCCACTGCTAAGCTGTTTAGTGAGCGCCCGGGAACCAGGTCAATGTGAACGCCCAGACTGATGGACGATTCTCGCTGGAATGGCACAAAATCAAACCTCACTTTTGGACTTGGGACTCACGGCAACATTTAACTTCGAGGTACTGATTAAAGTTAAACCTCCCTGTTTCAAGAGGTTTATTCATTTTTTTAAAAAAAGCCCTCTTAGGTACTGAATGAGTTTATAGTTCTGAGTAACTGGATGTATGGTCTGCGGTAAATGAGTTCTTTATATTCAGCCTCTAGAAACTTGTAATTACATTTGAGGCAGGACATGTGAGACCAGAAGATATAAAGCTATTCAGTCCCAACTGCCACTCGGATTCAGGGAAGGCAGTTCAGCAAAATCAGTGGAACGTGCGAGAAAATCACCGCCATTAATCATCTCTTAAAGTGGAACTGGAGAAAGCTTTTCCTTAAAAACAAATAGATTTACTCTTTTTTCATTAGTCCTGGGCTTTTAAAATAAATTGTGATGAGGTTGCATTTTCAGCAGCAATTGATCTTTTCTGTCTTGCTAGGTCATGTTAGGAAATCACAGGCATAAGTACTGTCATAGCATTTCAGTTTGAGAAGTGGCGCCCTAGAAGAAGCTGAAAAAGAAGTGCTTTGATTTTCAGTGACTCTGAAATCCAATGTGGGGGTGCACCAAGGACTTCTCCCCATCTCTGGCTAGGAAAAGACGCTCTAGAAGACATATGTGTCCAAGGAAATGGTGAGATATTTGAACATGAACAATCTTTGCATAAATAGGTCATGTACATATGTACATTTATTTTATTTTTTTTTGAGAGAGAGTCTCACCCTGTCATCCTGGATAGAGTGCCATGGCATCATTCTAGCTCACAGCAACCTCAAACTCCTGGGCTCAAGTGATCCTCTTGCCTCAGCCTCCCAAGCAGTTGGGACTACAGGCTCCTGCCACAACGCCCAGCTAATTTTTTAATTTTTATTATTTTTTTAAGAGACAGAGTCTTGCTCTGGCTCAGGCTGGTGTGGAACTCTGGAGCTCAAGCAATCCACCTGCCTCGACCCATAAATATATCTTAAATGTACTTACATTAGCAAAAATTGACAAATTTGAAACAGTACCATTTCCAGATAGATTGACCCAAATCTAACAGTTTACTAATAATTTAACCAACCTGCAAACATTTTTTATCAATTTTATTATTCTTTCCACCATTCATTCATGATTTTTAAAAATATTTCTTGGCCCTTGATTAGTTCTACAACTAAAGGTGGTGAGTATCTAGGGCTTTGAAGTTTTCCTGATTGTGCTTAGGAACATGTATTCAGTTTATCCAAACAGTCCTGTGGTCTGTCTTCTAATCCTCTGGGTTCCTGTTAGGTTCAATCTAATTTCTTTCTGGACATGGCGCTTTGGGGTCAGCCCTCCTAAGGGACTAAAGTCAACCTTTTCCTTAGAATCCTGGGACACTGACTGGCCTGAGCTGAAGCTGGAGAGCCACCCACGGTGGCTCATGCTGCCCACGTGGGACACGGTCATATACTTTTCTCTAAACATGCACCTCATTTGCTTCATTTGGTTGTTTCTGGAGTTTGCAGATACCGTTTTCTCCATGCTCTCCAATTTCAACTTCTTGTCCTTTAAACCCTTCTTTAAGGTCCAGCTCACATCATTGCCCTTCACGACAACTTCTTTAATCTATGTTCTTCGTTCTCCTCTACCATTTCCATTTATTTTGTACTTTTCATGTTGTACACACCTAGAAACGAGTATGGTAGACAGCTGTTTATCCTTTGTCTTCTCACTAGGTTAAAAGTTCTTTGAACAGTAATATTGTTTCTTATTTATCTTAGTTGTCCCTGGAGAGTTTAGTTTGCAGTCTTTCAAGCAGAAGGTATCTGATAAATACAGCAGAACCTCTGTAAGATGACCACCCAAGGGGCTGTAACACAGTGGTCAACACACAGAGGTGGTCAACATAAGGAACTAGGCCTGCTGTCCTGATACGTACACATGTTGCATGTCTGGTCTATGAAAATTAGGTCAACTTAAGGAGGTGGTCAATGTAGGGAGGTGGTCAACTAGGGAGGTTCTACTGTATTTGTTGACAAAGTTGGGAGGAATTGGAGGCAACATTGGTGATCGACATTGGGATATGGGCTTTATTTTTTTCATCCATTCCCAGAAATGGCAATAAAAAACCTGAATGCCTATATCAAGACTACATTTACAGTCAAAGAGTCCTTGAGTTACAATGAAACAACCGAGGCTAGAATTTAGCTCTTTATGTTAAATTTGTGGCACTAATTTTCCCAGTGGCAGTTTGGGAAGTCACCAACACAGACATAACGTCATTGCGAACCAGGAGGCCAAGCATAGCTGTGGGAAAGAAAGCCATGTTCAAAAGGAAATATCCAAATAATAGAATGGAGGGGCTAGAAAATCACCACCATGAATGCCTTTTTTGTGGTCTCATTTTCCCCAAGGTTGCTCTGGTATGAAAGTCCTTCTTTAAGGAGATAACATAAAAAGAAATAAGTGGTGGCAAAAAAAAAAAAAAAAAAAAAAAAAAAAAGGTTCCCTCTTGCAATGGCCTTGTATGTTCTTTGGCTATTTCAATGCAATGTTTATCTAATAAATAGAGTTTCAGTGTTAAACAGTAGAGCTGTGTCTGCACTCCTGGGCCAACAGGCTGGACCTCCCTCAGGTCTCGTCATGCTCTTACTGCTGAAAAAAGTTCTGTTTTAATGAAAAGAGATACTATGAGACTGGAGCCAGCACCAGGGATGCCTGCCTAACATTTTCATATTTCTGGACAGTACATAAGTCTTCAAACGGAATCACAAGTTCGTCTTTGTGTGTGCCTACGTGAAAAATGTAATTTTAATAAAAATCGACAGTAAAAGCACCCCGACCATACTTTTCTGGAGGTCCCATTCTATGTAACTGCTTCCTGTGTAATGTTTACAAGAGAAAGGCATCAGCCTTGAATCCTGGTGCATCTGTAGAAAACATAAGTAAATGTTTTGATGTCCACATTGGAAAATAAAAAGGAAAAAAAGCAGACTAATGTGAGAGAGGGTAACATTTAAAAGAAGATATTAATTCCAGAGCAGAGGAAGAGAAACCTATGTCCAATTACTTGCCTTCACTGTTAACAGCAGACACATTTAGATAGCATCTGCACCAGTTTTTGAGAAATTTTCAGATATGGGGTTGCCGTCTGAACTTTTGCTTTTCTTCAGATAAAGGGACTGTTTCTTGAGAATAATACGATGGACTTTGAACATGGTGGACCCAGAGAGAGCAGGTCAAGGGCAGGCAGGAAAAAGAGGAAAAAAATAATGTAGAATTTATGTTAAATTGGTGGCATTGTTAAGAAACATGTATGCTATTGCCCTGTTCATCTAATCCATCTCCGTAAGGTCAGAAGGAAATGTTTATATTGTTCTAATGTGGTGTTGCTCTCTGATGAAGTATGTGGATTTGTTTTATAGACCACGGAGTTTCAAGCTGGAAAACAGGAACAAGAAACTGGAGAGGGAATTTGGTTGAAGTGCTGTCATCACCAGCCTGCACTTAATAAACCTGGCATGTTCATTGATCCATTCCATTCATTTGAAAAACTATTAAGCACCTTCTGGGAGCACGGGAAGGATAGCTACACTGCAATAAATAGGTCCTGTCCCAGAGGAACTTAAAATCAGCCGGGTGTAAATCGGGGGCCCGTTATGCACACTTCACACACGCTGCAGCTGGGGCTTATTTTAAGGTTCATGGACACAGACGTGGTGTTTATGTGTTTATGGAAAATGACTTGTGTTTACCTGCGGCCTTGTCCCTCCTTTTTTTTTTTTAAATTGCAGATTAATATGAGGGTGCAGATGATTAGGTTACATTGTTTGCATTTGTTAGGTAAAGCCCACGTTGTAGTTGAGCCCCTCGCCCAGTACGTACACTATATATCCTTACATTGTACCTATTAGGTAAGAGCACACCAATCCCCCTCCCGTCTCCCCTAGGCCCCCCTACTTGAGTTTAATTGTGTTTTTCTCTTGTGTGGGAGTGTATTTGTTCATCTACTGTTTTCAGATAAGTATTGAGTACATTGGATACTTGCTTTTCCCTTCTTGTGATACTTTACTAAGTAGCATGCTCTCCAACTCCATTTAGGTTAATACAAAATATGTACATCTCCATCTTTTTTATGGCTGTCTAGTAGTCCACGGTATATACATACCACAGTTTATTTAGCCATTCATGTGTTGATGGGCACTTGAGTTGATTCTACATCTTGGTGATTGTGAATTGAGCTGTGGTGAACATTCTGGTGCAGATGTCCTTATGGCAAAATGATTTGTTTGCTTCTGGGTAGATACCTAGTATTGGGATTGTGGGATCAAATAGAAGCTACTTTTAGTTCTTTGAGAGTCTCTATACTTCTTTCCAAAGAGGGTGTATTAGTTTGCAATCCCACCAACAATGTAAAAGTGTTCCCTTTTCTCCACAGCTAGCCAGCAGCTGCAACTTTGTGAGTTCCTTGCCCATTTTTGGGAACTGTCCTCACCAGTGGTGGTGCCTTTACAGCCTCCATTGGTTTTCCTAGGTCACCTTTGCTTGGGACCATTCATTCTTATAGCCGTTTTCTCTCTGTTCTTCCAGCAAACACAGCAGCTTTGTGCGCTATTTTCTCAGATTTCTGAGTCTGCTTTATCTAAGAAAATGGTTGGTAAAGTATCAGTGGATTCTTTTTCCAGTTAACATATTTATATTGGAATAGCAGGATGGAGACACCTGCTTTAAGCCTGAGCGCATCTCTAATGCTAACAATTCCAAATCATGGCAAGTTAAGGGGTAGTGGTGGGGAGTCACTGGAGCACTCTCCCATGGGAGTCACACTTCATGGCTCTGTCTACATCCAGAAGAATGGCACTGCCTCCACTTGGTTCCAGGAGCACCTGAGGGCCTATAGTTGTGCCAGGACACATCAACCCCTGTAGTTCAAGTTCTCCCCCGGGCTATTACTACTCAGAAATGAAGGAAGAATTCCAGAAAATTTTAACTTCTTATCTGTTCAAATATTCCTGTTCTGCTGTTTCTACCATTTCAGTGTATTTTTTTTATTATTTACATTCACAAATAGTGAAATTGATGTTTTTTTGGTGTACCATCCTATGAGTTTTAACATTTGCACAGATCTGTGAGATCTCCCCTACAATCAGAATATGGAATAATTCCATCACTCTTGTGGTCAATCCTCTCTCCTCTAACCCTAACCATGGCACACAGTGATCTGCTCTCTATTGTTGCAGCTATTTTTGAAAGTGTCACGTAAATGGAATCATACAGTATGTAACTTTTTGAGACTGGAGTCTTTCCTTTGGCATAATGGCTTTGAGATTCATCCAAGTTCTTGTATCGGTTGTTTGTTCTTTTCACTGCTGAGTAGTATTCCCTTAAATTGATATTTAGCCATTAACTCACCGAAGAACATTTGGATTGTCTCCTGTTTTTGGTGATTATGAAAGATGTCTTCACGTTTCTGCGTGAACATAAGTCTTCTTCTTAGTTGGGGTTTAGGAGACAGGCTCTTGCTCTGTTGCCCAGGCTGGAGAGCAGTGGTGCAATCATAGCTCCCTGCAGCCTTGAACTCCTGGGCTCAAGCAAACTTCCTACCTTAGCCTCCCTAGTAGCTGAGAGAACAGGCATGACAATGGTGCCCAGCTCTGAACCTAAGTTTTCGTTTGTCTTGGGTAAATACCTTGCAGTGGAATGGCTGAATCATATGGTAAATACACCAAGAAATAGAAAACAAAAGAGATGGCCAAACAGTTTTCCATTGCTCCAGAATAAGCGATGATACAGAAATGGATGTTCTAGTGCCTCTGAGCTCACCCATCTAAAAGCAAAGTGGAGTTCCCTTTCCTCCAAGAAGCAGCCCCTTGTAAGCTGCCTGGCTCACTGTTTACTTCTAGTCACTGCTGTGAGAATTCATCCCGGGGAAGGCAGGCAATTTGTATCTTTCCACGCAGAAATGAGATGCCTTAGGGGTGAGCCCAGGGTGGGTGTTGCTTAGATGTGGCTTGGGGTGAGGCACTGTCTGGGTTCAGAAAATCAAGCAAACCTTGGAGTGAACTCTACAAAAGCAATGGGAGGCTTGTCGTGCCTTCTGACTAAGCTCAAAGGAAGAAAACACACCTGGGGTACTGCCGCATAACACGTGGCTTGATACTCCATATTAAACTTTCAGCAGGAACAATGGCTGAATCATTGTCTTCTAAACAGTATCATCAAATGTAAACGGAGAGTGTGACAGTCCTAGGGCACTCCTGTTGCTTGCTGGCTTTTCTTCTCTTTGGTCTGAGTGCCTGAAACAATTCCTTCAGCCTAAACTGCTGGGAATTCAGATTTGCTAGCATCAAATGGAATCCATCAGCATTTGCACACAGCAAGAGGTTAAGCAAATCTTAGGAAAAGCTTTTTACTAATCTCTGAAAGAGCTGCACTATATTTATTTTTTTAACACGTCCCACTGTGTTAGACTCAATGAAAGGAATCAGAGATAGCTGGGTAAAGAATAGATGTATTCGCATTTCAGGTAATTTTTGTACTATAAAAAAGAACCATCTGATTTGAATTCTGTAACACCACAACTTTAAATCACTCCTAGAACAACTGTAAAATAGAAAAATTGATATGTGTAAAGAACATAATGGATCTAGGATCCTATCAGACAAGCCTATAATTATAAGAAGGATTTGGGGAGAGAATAAGTAGCGGTTGGAGAACCTCAGAAGGCTTTTTGGCTGGTGTTGAATGACTATCCAAAGATTTCATTTCTCAGGCAAAAATTCTCTCTGAAGTTGGTAAAAATTGACTAGAACTCTTAGGAGAGCAGGCATTTTCTTCTGGTTTGGTTTGATGAACCACGTCACCAGAATAGCTTCTCTCAGGGTATTTAGCACGTCTGCCCTGGCCCCGTTCAGAAATCAGAAGGTTAGGGACCCTACTTCAATTAAAAACAAACAATGAAATAGCCTCTCATATGGTTGGGTGAAATCTCGCAAGTCCCTTTTTCCTCTCCCCAAGTGATTAGACGGACACACAGCTGACAGAGTCTTTACAACCTCAGAGTAACTTTCTGGAAGTTTCTGCCTACTCTCTCACAAGGCTGCTGTCACAGTAGGAACAAGAGCTAGGTTCTCTCTTCATTTGTTGTTTTTTAACTTACCTAGAATGGGTATTTGTGGTCACCTTGTTTCAAATGCCTTTCTCTCTCCTCTGAAGGCCAAGTACCCTCATATCACTGCTGTGGTATTTAATCTTCACTGACTTATACTTTAATTAGATTTGTCCATATCTTTTTTCTGTCACAGACCAAGTTCATCATGGATCTGGGGATGTCCATTGCCTTTTCATATCACCTTTGACATCTAGCCATGTCTTAAAAGGGGTAGTAGGTAGACTGGCAAGAAGTATGTGCTAAAAGATGGGACCCACTCGTACATTCAACGACTATTTAGTGAGCAGCTATTTTGTGCCAGGAACAGAGATGATGGGCTGTGAAGCATGCAGATAAGACTTTTGCCCTCCGGGATCTTACATTCCCATAAAGGAGAATATCTGAACTGTCTTGACTGGCAGACATTTCACATTAAAATGCTTATTTTGTTCTGGCACAGAATATTCAGCCTCAGGTGCTATTTCGGTCACATAGATCCCATTGAGGAGTGATAACCTGTATATTTTCTTCTATTTACCATGTCTGTATCGTTCTAAAGAGAGCAGTGTCAACACCACAGCATCCTATCTGAGAATGCCAAATACCTGCCCCGGAATATTCTTGTAAGTTTTATACTATCTTTAGGTCTATGTGACTTCTCAAATATCCAAAATTGATGTGGATTACTCATTGAAATTTGAAATGGTAATTTTTAGTCACCAAGTAGGAATGAAAAATGAAAATGATTGCTTCAAGATCCTGCAAGATGTTTTGCTATAATTATATACCAGGTTTAATAATGATCAACTCTGACACATACATTCCAACATCCTGTTGGAATTAATTGAGGTAAAATATTTGTGGGTCTTTTCCCTCTTTTCTTCTCTCAGGATTTATAATTCAAATGAATGAAAGGAGCCTGATTGCTAACTGGAAAGGGTTCAGTAGGTTGCATTTTTTGGTTTTTGTTGTCAAAGCTGCATAGCCACGGATTATTGGTTTTTGTCACCTGTCTCCATCCTCAGCTACTTTACCTGGTGATGAAGTTGCTCTGAGAGATGCTATTTTTACATAATACCACAGGGCATGTGGATAGAAGTTTTTCACATCTGACGTTATACAACAGCAAGGCAGTTGAACTAGTTCCAAATGAATCTTTGTTTAACCCATTCTTAAGGAACTCATCTTTTAAATGTACCAGCTGTCTTGTATGGTTGAACAATGACAATTCTTAGAGGTCACCGTGCATCCCATTTACCACATAAATAGCCGTGTGATGATCTGGAACAGTTCAATTTCTTATTTTCCTTATAGGCCTTCTTTTTGGTGTGAAAGCATTAAGGCATTTTGACATAATGATAAGCTACTATTTAAAGTCTCGCTTGTGAAGACTGGAATGCGGTGCATTCAGAAAAAACTTACAAGCTGTGCATTCATGCCTGGGTAGCGCCTACAACGCGGAGCATTGTTTAAAGGCAGGAAACAATCTACATTTCAAATTGTATGACCTTGATTACACTGACCATGGAGATGATTGTCAGAAAAATTTGATAATATCACTAATATTCTTATACGGCCTTAGAGGAGGCAAAATATCTTGGTGCTAACTAAAAACATCTAATTGCTACCCAGATGTTTTGTCCTTGTAATGCCGAACATCTGGATGTTAAGAAGTGTTTGGATGACTGAGTGTGTTTTTAAAGTTTCTTTTTAATGTGAATTTATGCTTGTTATACTGTGGTTGCAACTGCAGTGTCAACATCAGAACGTGGCCATTTTGTAGTTTTATATCGCACTACTAACACACAACCTCAAAAGTATATCTGGGAAAGATTTCTTTTCCATACAGAAGACTCCCTGATTTCTGAAGAAATTGCATCCAGTTGTATAGGGATGTTTATAAGAATAACATACGGATGGGGGTGATCCTTATCCAATGAAATTGGTGTTTTACAGGAGGGGATCTTGCAAAGCCAGGCTGCACATCAGGATGGAATAGAAGGAAACTTAATTTCAATTCAAGAAACTGGAGAATGGTTTGGAGAGTTACATAGATCTACAGGATAGTTTTGTCACCTAATGTAAGCAAAGTGATCTCTTTTATGGCATTTACCATATCTGGTAATGACTGGCAAATAGATCGAAATTTCCACTCAGTGAAATTGCTGCAAAATTAATATTCTAATAATATAACAACATCCAACAGTATACCAATTGTATAACAATCATACAAATAGTAATTATATTAAATGTAAATTTTGTATTTAAATTCTATTAAATATAAACTTTATATTTAAATTATACTTCATATAATTCAAATTATAGTAAATATCATTTTATATTTAAGTTATATTAGATATAAAAATAATAAAGATTAATCTCCTTGGAATAATTGTTGTGGAAGTAAAAATGCATTTGACTTAAAGCTATACATATATCAAACAAATAGAATTGAATAGAAATTTAAAGCAATAGGAGATGTAGGAATTATATCAGAAGATATTATATTTCTTCATATTAAACAAAATGTGTTGAAGAGAATAGGAGAACATTTTCCCCATTTATTTAGTATCTTTCTTTAGTTCCCCGAAAAGTTTTGCACACAATTCAGATACTCAGTTATTAAATAAATGCCTGTTTATCCTAAAAATGTTCCCAAATTCAATTGCCTAAAGATATGTACATTGTAATTTATGAGATGCCTATGGAGAAAACTAAACATCTCCCTTCTGTCTGCTAAATGTCTGGCAGGTATTTTTTTATAAACTTGTTTTACCTAAATCAAAAAATAACAGAGATTAGCAACAGCCTCCAAAGGTTCTTATATCCATTATTCATTTATTCAACATACATTTAGTAGACATATACTGTGTGCAAACACGTTGCTCGGCACAGAAGGGACGTGAGAACAATACTTCTGGGAGGGATATACCATCCCAAGCAGGGCACTGAACCTCTGTCTCTGGGAGGCTATCTGGAGACAGAGTTACTACCTTCAGCAAGTTTGCAGTCTAGTAAAAGAGAATAAGAGGGGGATTATACCCCTAATCCAAGGTAGCATGTGAGCAGTGCCCCCCAAAAAGCACAAACGGGACTGCGTGTATGTGTGGAGAGAAAGCGACCCCTCCCACCTGCTCAGGTCAGGAAATGCTGCCTTTTGGAAAATGGCCAGGCTTTCAATAGGAGAAAGGAATATGTGGGGAGTTAGAAGTCAGCAGAAGCAGATGTGCAATATGGGTAGGAAAGAGGTAGGAAATACTTGAGCAAAAACAAATATAGTTAAGCTGGTGCACAGGGCATGGTAGTGCCTCCCAGACACGTTGGCCCAAAAGAATTACTTGGGCATCTGTAAGGGAAAAAACAAAACAAAACAAAAAAGCAAATAAAGGATTCGTCAGTCCCACCTCGATATATTAATCCGGAATCTCTAGGGTACACTGTTTTTGGCAAACCCTTTTCTTTTTTTGAAATAAGCACTTAAAGTGATCGCTCACATCAGCTAAGTTTGGGAAGCTCTGGAGAAGGAGGTGTGGAACTGCAAAGGAAGGCCTTGCATTTGGAGTTTACTCCGAAGGCAAAATTAGTTGCACATAATAATTCCCACTTCTCTGGTCTATAAGCAAAATATTTCTGAATTATTTTTGGCTGTATGCCTTTGACTCTCCAGTCACGTTCTTTTAACCATTTGGGAGCTCAGGCTGCTCAGGTGAATGTGACACAAGGCCCAGCCACCCCTCAACGAACAGCTGCAGCGCTGCTAAGTGTGGATTCGCACAGCCCACGCTGAGCCAGCAGCTGCCCTGCAGGGCTCCTATTTCACTGAATCGGGCTATGTTTAAATCATACTCTGCAATGTAATTAAAAACAGTTGTCTGGACTGGGTGCCCTGGCTCATACCTTACTCCCAGACCTCTGGGAGGCCGAGGCCAGTGGATTGCTTGAGCTCTCAGGTTCGAGGGCAGCCTGAGCAAGAGTGAGACCCCGTCTCTAAAAATAGCCTGGAGTTGTGGCGGGTGCCTGTAGTCCCAGCTACTTGGGAGGCTGAGGCAAGTCAATTGCTTGAGCCCAAGACTTTGAGGTTGCTGTGAGCTATGATGCTATAGCACTCTACTGGGGGTGGGGGGGAACAAAGTAACACTCTGTCTCTAAAAAGAAAAACAGTTTTCTGTCATCATTCCTTCCTCAGTGGTTGTCCCATTGACAGTGGTGCGACACGTACTGAGGGTTCGGGGAATGCCAATCTGGCTTGCTCTCTTCTGTTTCTATGATTTAAGAAGCAGAAGGTCCTGCTGTTGGGGGAGCTGATGGATAAAACCCAAAGTCATTGATGCTACATCCCAACCTTTACATTTTTATTAATGAATGTTCTTGTGTGTGTGTTGGGGGGGGGTGTCAGGTTGATACCATGTTCTTTATTTAAATGATGTTTTTATTTTATTCTAGCAGAGGCCATAGAGCGTGGAGGAGTTTGGCATGCCCAAGGAGGGGCCCTTCTCTTTCCATGTTGTCCCCGCCTCTGTGTCTGAGAGCCCTTTCGTTTCTATCTTTCTGGACCCAGGTCCTCTTTTCTACACTCATCTCTTGTTGGTGCTACCTCCCTGGACTGGCGCCTTCATGCCTTCCCTTCAGGTCTCTGCTCTCTCCACCTCCCCCTGCTGCTCCCTAGGCCTTCACTGCAGGAGCGGATCCTCAGCCTCTGCAGAGCAGGGGCATGAGCCCTTTACTTGCCCACAGCCTCCCAGCTTCTCACCTTGCCCATGAACCCCATCAGCCCGCACAGAGCTTCTCCTGCCTCGACTCTGTGTTTTGTCCCTTTCCTTGTGCTGCTCTGTGCCCATTGTCCAGCCTCCTTCTTCCTGTCTTCACGGTTTCCTTCATCATCTCTGCTTCGCCTCTTCCCATCCTGTTCCCCAGCTGCATCGACTTGCTGAAAGCTACAAAGAAATCACAGCATTCTGCTTAGAGTTTGAATTGAAGAGTAGTGAGCAACAGAAGTCAAGAAGAAGGGCGGGTAAGAGTGTAGATTCTTGGGCCCCACTGCCTGGATTCATTCACATGCGGACTGTGCGACCTTAGTGCCTCTCTCTGCGTCGTCTTCCTCCATAGAGAGGGCTGAACAAGCCCGTGTATGGCAAGCACTCAGATCAGGGCCTGGCATGTAAACGCCAAGTAGATGTTCATGGTCCTTTCTTTGTTTCTTTGCCCCAGTTGGTGACTACTGCTGTTTTTTGCCCTGAATATGTCTCTGCATACTTCCCAGGTTAAAACATTAGCATGTTATTTGTTTAAAACATTTAAAAAACATTGGTGACTCACGTATATAATCCCAGCACTCCGGGAGGTTGAGGCTGGTGGATTGCCTGAGCTCACAGGTTGGAGACCAGCCTGAGTTGGAGAGAGACCTTGTCTCTAAAAATAGCCAGGTGTTGTGACAGGTGCCTGTAGTCCCAGCTCCTTGAGAGGCTGTGGCAGGAGAATTGCTTGAGCCCAAAAGTTTGAGGTTGCTGTGAGCTACACTACAGCACTCTACCGGTGGTGATAAAGTGAAACTCTGTCTCAAAAAAAAAAAAATCACAAAAACATTCTTTCTAAGAAGATTTAATGTTTAGTTTCTATGGTTTTTTTTTTTTTTTCACAGTTTTTGGCCAGGGCTGGGTTTGAACTCGCCACCTCTGGCATATAGGGCCAGTGCCCTACTCCTTTGAGCCACAGGCACCACCATGATTTCTACAGTATTTGCGTGTCTCTAGGTCTATAAGGTAATATAAAACAAAGACTATGTAAGCCCCTTTCCTCTATATGTTAGTGCAAATAAATGATCCATTTTTGTGAGCAGCAAATTCAAAGCTAAAGCTTTGTTGATTCAAAAAGTGCTGAGAAGTGGTGAATTGTTCTTTATCTTTTTCTTATTTGTCTCTAGCTACTTTCATTGACCTGTACCCAAATGGGTTGTCTAATGCTCAGGGACTAGAGATCACAATTATAGGAGCTGAGGTGGGAGGAATAGAAAGAAGAGACCAGAAAGGAGGCATTTTATAAACTGCTAAAAGATGAAGACCAGCACCTTGCTTTAAAAGAAGAAATGGATCTTCCAATAGGAAGGAGCCATCATTCTCTAAAGCAGTGGTGCCCAACCTTCCTAATGCCTCCTAATGCTGCAACCCCTTTATACAGTTCCTCATGTTATGGTGACCCCCAATCATAAAATTATTTTTGTTGCAACTTCATAACTGTAATTTTGCTACTGTTATGAATCATAATGTAAATATCTGATATGCAGGATGTATTTTCATTATTACAAAGGGGTCACGACCCACAGGTTGAGAACTACTGCTAAAGTCTAAAAAAATTTGTGCATGAGATTCACCTGAAGGGTTCTTGCCCTGGGGGCTTCTGACACGTTTGAAGTTGTGTTTTAAATCTGATGCTGGTGCTGTGGTCCAGGCACCACACTTTGAGATACCCGTGGTATACTTTTCTTTCTTTCCCTTCATAGTTCTTTATTCCTTGGTTTGTATTCATTAAAAACTAATGGTATCTTAGCCAGGCACGCTGGCTCACACTATAATCCTAGAGCACCGGGAGGCAGAGACAGGTGGATCCCCTGAGTTCAGGAGTTGGAGACTGGCCTGAATAAGAGTGAGAACCTGTCTCTACTAAAAATGGGAAAAAACCTACCTGGGTGCCTGGTAGTTGCCTGTAGTCCCAGGTACTCTTGAACCCAAGAGTTTGAGGTTGCTGTGAGCTATGACACCACAGTATTCTATCCAGGGCAACCAAGTGAGATTCTGTCTCAAAAAAAGAAAAGTTAATAATAGTTTTGGCTTTCTTCTTGCTCTAAAATAATTGTGTTCTTTGAGTTAATGCCATTTGTTGCACTTTCTTTGGTGACCCCTCTTCCCAGCCTCAGGTGTGGGCTCTGGTTCTTCAATGAGAGTGGCTCACACTCTGGGCAGGGGGACTGGTCTGGGGGGGGGTACAGGTGGTCCCCATTGGGCTATCCTGAGACCTTCTTTGAAGCCTGGTATGAGGGGGAAAGAAAGACTCCTCTTCTTTGGGAAGTTTGGAAGTTCACATCTTGTACCTCAGGGTTGCTGGGGACGGTTCAGACTTCCACTGGGAGGAAATATGCCTAAAAATGGAGCCAAAGAAAGCGGGAGATGGAGAGGGGAAAAAAAGAGAATTTAGTTGTTATTTGACTCTGCGATTCTTTCTGTGCCAGAGCCAAGCTACTGGTAGAGTTTTCAGTTATTTGAGCCAATTCAGACTTGATTTTGGTCGTTGCAGTGCTACCAGCCAAAGGTGAGACACACCTGTGGTCCCAGCTATGTAGGAGGCGGCGGTGGAAGGATGGCTTGAGCCCAGCAGTTCGAGTCTGTAGTGAGCCATGATCAGGCCACTACACTCCAGCCTGCGTGACAGAGGGAGACGCTGTTTTCGGAAAAAGACTTCATTTTGCTAAAACTATGTAAGTTGGGTTTCTGTATTTCATAATAGAAAGAAAACGTCCAGAAAGACATTAAAGTTGTTGGTTTGGTCTATAATACATTCCTATCATGGCTGTCTTGGCTTTTCTTTTGAAACCTCCCTCAACTCTCCACTCTCCAGTGCATGGTGGTGGCACTCAGCTTGGCCAATCTGTAAGTTCCATGTTCTTAGTTATAGCAATCAGTTCAGTGGTGAGGACAGGGGCAGAATCCAGGTCCAAGAGACTCCATTCTGGGATTTTTGTAGGAACTGTTGGAAATGCAAAGCTAGTTTTTCTCTGCAATTACAATGCTGGAGGTGCTCAGCCTGGAGCGGGGAAGGGCCTGTGTGAAAGCAAAGCCTGCAGAGGACATTTGAACACAGAGAGATCAAGGCCGATGACATCAAGATTCAGAACAGCTGAGGTTAAGAGGTTCGGGAAGCTTAAAAAACACATTAAAGAGAATTGTTAATCAGCTGCAGAGTGCACATGTTTAGAATCACTCTAAATCAGGGTCACGTTAAGCAGATTTCCCCGATTGGCTTTGTGTCCTGAAAGAAGATTTTAGTTGTATTGTTAGCCAAAGGAGAATTTGTTTTCTGTGTCATTTGAACATTACGCTAGAATCAGAATTTCAGGACAGACAGGGACCTTCTAATTTATCTAGACTGATAAACTATGGGCCACACTGTTTTTCCAATTGGTCCATAAATTCGTATATGTCATATTGTCCTGTAGATAAAAAAATGCACGTATCTGACAGACACACGTGAATTATCATTTTTGAAATGCACACAGATGCTGCCACCATGAACTACATCATAATTCATTCCACATTTAGACGTAAAGTGTGGCACTTAGTTATCTATCAGTAAAGCCATTTTCTCCATCAGCCTAAATGTTTACTACCAACCTTTAGTAGGGAGAAGGGTCTGAAAAATTTTTGATGTTAACTGAAAATATTTAAAAACATTCTCCCGGCCCGGCATGTTGTTTTGTAACAAGGGAAGAAACCGAGAGGTCCTCTGCCTTGTCTGAACTTTTATAGAGATTCTGTGATCCGTTGGCTGCCACGCATGGCTGAGGAAAAGTAACTTCCCTGGCAGCGTGGGGTCTGCCCTAAGTGGAAAGGAGGTGCAGGGTCCTGATGGCTCCACCTGCCGTCCTTGTCGCCAGCTCCTGGGCGCTGAGTGTCTCCCATCACCCTCTGTGCCCCTCCCTTGCTCAGGGCTGTCTGGCCAGGACTCCCTATGGCGTCACCCCTGTCTAATGCTCTCCACTCCTTCTCTGGCTGAAGTTGAAGTAACGGCTCCTCTGCCTTCACCTGATGACGCGTCCCAGTCCCTGCCCTTTTGTTGTGTGTCCCCCGCAAACTGTGTTGCTTTCCATCCAGGCCCTTCCCTCAGGGTGCTGAGCGGCTCTGCCTGGTGCTGGCCTTTGACCCGGTCCGGCTTCCCTCCCAGGGTGAAAGTGCCCCGAGAGCCAGGCCCCTGCCTGCTTTTGTGCACTGCTATCTTTCCAAGGCCTGGCGTGCAACACAATTTGTCGCCCGAGGAGGCAGCAGTTTCCCAGGTGTCCTCCCCAGCCCCTCCACCCTGCTGCCGCGGGTTTTGCATTCTGAAGCTTGGTTTCTGCTTGTTCTGTCCCTCTTACTAGTCTTGGAACTCTTCAAGGGCAGAAACTGTATTGCATTTATCTTTATATCGCCAACGTATGTATCTGATTTTTCATCCAAAATGTGAACAGAAGGCCCACCTGCAAGTCTGTGACATAACCAGAAAACTATGTCCTATATACAGCCCTGGTCCAAAAAATAGCCGGGCATGCGCGCCGGGCTCTGACTCAGAGGCTTCCTACAGGGGATTCAGGGAGCCGCCTGTCTTCACGCCCCTCTAAACCTCTGAATCAAGCTAGTCTCTAGAATGCACACTGAAGCCACTGCGCAGATAAGAGGAATAGATTACCCCTGGGTTTAACGAGAAGCAAAGGCTGTGGCCTCACTCTTAAGCTGAAGTGAAAGCTAAAAGCTTGAAGGACTCGTGGCCCAAGAAGGCCGCCCAGGAAAAATGCTGCACGTAATGCGGAGGCAGGAACTTTCGGGGTTACTAGAGCTGGGTTTGAACTGCAGCTTTGCTGCTAACTAGCTGTGTGGCCTTGGCGAGTTACTGTCTCTCTCTGAGCTTTTTTTCCTGACAGCTAAGAGGAAGGAAGAATTGAACAGAACCACAGGGATGGAGGAAGCGTAGTTGAAACTATGCAAGTTAGGTGGGCTGCACAGGGTCAGGGGTCACGGCTTCTTTTGGCGGGAAGGGGGCGGGTCTGGCGCAGCCACGTGGAGGGACATTCTGGATGGGGCCGGTGCTGCTGCTTCCTCTGCAGCCAGAGTGGTAAATGGGACAGGATTAAAGAGGTTCGTAGGGAATAGGTAACAGCTCTGTCCGAGCCGTTATTCAGCATTCGTTCCTTTTCTTTGCGCCGAAGGGTGGGGGTGCAGCGTTGGGGTGCGAGTGACTTGATGATACAGACGAGGCAACTTTAGGTATAACAGTTAAGTTTGTCCCAGTCAGAATAAAATAGCAAAAGACCTGGAGGAAGGAAGTCAGAACAGATACGCCGAAAATACAGCTCAAAGAAGGTCCTGGGACTAAACAGTCAGTGCTCACAGCCTCCTGGCAGGTGTGGGCTCTGACAGTATTTTTACCGTAGATTTTAAGAGTGATTTTTTTTTTTTCTTTGCAACATGCCGCACTTACCTGCTGATTTCCTCTGAACCCTGGTGTTTAATTATTGCTTTCTTTTTTTCCAATGATGAGGATTCAGGTTAGATGATACAGTGAAAGAAGACTGTAGGTTACAAAATCCAACACAAATGTGAAGAATAATCATTACAGTATTCTTTAATTCCAGTGAAATGTCTTCTCCATGGTTCCTTCGGATCCATTCACCAGGCTTGACCTGGGGGTTGGTCATAAAACACAATCTGGTCAAGCCTTTCCTTTGCTTTTCGTCCTTCTGGCCTCAAGACTTAACGGCAGTAATTGTCATTTTCTTTCTTTAAAACTTATTATTTTCTGTTTCAGATTAATATGAAGTACAAACGATTAGGTTACAATGTTTGCATTTGTTAGATAAAAATCTCTGTTGTAGCTGTGTCCCACCCTTAGAGATGTGCCATGTACCCTTACATTATACCCATTAGGTGGGAGCACACTAAGCCCCCTCCCCCTCTCTTCCACTCCCCCTTTCTCCCACTCTCCTCCCCCCTCCTCTAATTAATTTGCATTTTTCCCTTGTGTGGGCATGTGTTAGTTCATCTACTGGCTTCATACTATTTTTATTTTTTTAAAGATAGAGTCTTACTTTCTCACTCTGGTGAGTGAGCCATGATGTCATAGCTTACAGCAACCTCAAACTCTTGGCCTCAAATGATCCTCTTGCTCAGCCCCCCAAGTAGCTGGTACTGCAGGTTCCTGCCACAGCACCTGGCTATATATTTTTTTAGAGACAGGGTCTCGCTATTGCTCAGACTGGTCTTGTCCCCCTGAGCTCAAGCAATCCACCGTCTCGGTCTCCCAGACTATTAGGATTACAGGTGTGAGCCACTGTGCCTGGCATGGCTTCTAGTTAGTATTGAGTACACTGGATACTTGCTTTTCCATTCTTGTGATACTTTACTAATTTGTCATTTTTCTTTAAGTTCTTAAGTTTTGGTTAAGTGGTCCAAGAAATCCTGTGGTGCAGAAAAGCAACCACTCTTTTCTCTCCTCTTTCCTTCTCTAGTTCTGTGGTTCCGGTTGGAGTTTGCAAAACAGCCTCATTATTGAAGCTGTCCTGACATTTCACGAGTGTGTTAGCACTTTAAAAAATTTTTTAAAAAATGTGACTGTATCGTAATCACTTAGAGCAAGTTTCAAAAATACCAAAATGAGAAAACGAGCCTTCGCTTATATTGCCCTAACGGCACAACAGTTTATTTAACCATTACCATCTTGTTGGCTAGACCCCAAATTATATAATTATTCCCCTAACTTGGGGATGTTTAAATTATTTCTAGTTCTTGTTACTATAAATAATATTGTGGAAAACATCTTTTTCCATATATTTCAAAATTGTTTCCTTCATTGGTTAATGAAGTTGCAAAACCTGAGCCAAGCCTTACAGACACTTTCATGGGTCATGGTATTTATTACCAAACTGCCTTCCAGAATGATTTTGCCATAGTCAGTGCTGCCAGAAATATATGCGAGCTCCCTTTTCATCTCACCCTTGCCGTTCCTTTTTTGATTTTGAGTAAATGATATCTCTTTGTTGTTTTCAAATCTAGGCCTCTTTATTTTTAATCATACCTAAACTTACTGTCTAAATATTCTTGATGGGAAAGTTCTTGGGATATAAAATTGAAAACTGTACTTTTAACCTTAGATTTCTTTTACGGTCCAAAATACTGAAACTGTATTATTTTCGTACCCTTAATCACCAAGTTACCGGATATGATGAGCTCCAGCATCAGTGTCTCTTGTATTTATTATCCCTACCTCACTTCAGTTCCTGCAGCTTGTTGCTATAGGAAAAGGTACAGTGAATCATATGCCATCCTGTGTTGGCCAAGAAAATCACTCCATTTTTGCAGTTGTCTGGCACATCATGACTAAATATATGGGAAGATTTACAAGTGTTTCAAAGGTTTCTTGTTCCAAAATTGGGGAAAAAAAACCCCTATCGGTTTCTTATATATGTAAGCCGAAAATGATTCACTTGATATCAGCACCTTTAGGTTTTTTGATCAAAAATTATATATGGGGGAACAGAAAAGCTCCTCATTTACATGCAAATAAAGACATCGTATGTTTTCCCTCTTCATTCACTGGGAAAGATTTATAATATGGTGAACAGGAATTCCAAACTGACTCTCAAGCATTGCATACATATGATGCCAACTTTTGTAAGTGAACTGTAAATTTTGTGCCCGCACTGTTGTGTCATGCTATTTTTCATCAGGGCAAATAAAGGGATTGATCTCTGGAAGCAGATGGTTGCATGGGTGACTGGTCCAATTGATCCACCTGCTTTAAGGGATCGCTGTGTAATAGAGTGGAAAAGCAGGAAACTGGATTGAGGCACCGTCTTGATCAGAGACGGAAGTCAAATGATGTGAGCGCTCAGGTCATTCTGATGTCCTCCAGCAGCTCCATCCTGTGTGAGCTCATCTCAGAGTGGAAAGGGAAGCTCTCTTGACCTCGCCTCAATCGTGCTCATGACAAAAAGAATTGTTTTATTGGGTATCAACATTCTGTATGTTTTGAGATCAGGTTCAGTTTTCCCAGAGGAATGTAATAAATGATAGTTTCATCTTGATAATTTCCGATATAACTTTTGAATAGGGGGAAGATACATGGTTTTCTCAAGGGTGAGAAACAGAATTCTCAAGAAATGCGAATTTGTTATGTGTAAATAGTTTTGAATTTTATAGCTATTTGCCCTTGTCCAATCCTAGCTCCTTCTCAGCTTTCCTCATTGATCCACCTACTGGCCCCCCACACCCCACACAACCCATCACACCCCACACATCCCATCCCAAAACTTGTACAACCCCTGGTGAAACATAAAAGTCCCCTCCCTGCTAGTGAGAGGGGTTTGGGAAGCATCCTCTGTTGTAAGTGTTGTCTCCAAACAATTGTTTAAAACCATCCTTTAGAGACAAACAAATGAGCTGTGCTAAAGAACCAATTTCATGAGTGACTAGAAAAAATTGATCCATCCTCCCTTAATGGATCGTCATGTAACAGAGTTAAACAGCAACACCACCATCACCACCACCACAGCCCACTTTGCCTTCAAGCCCTGGGGCTGCAGTACCTGGAAGTAAGCCGAGTCTTCCCTGTTCAGTGAGGTCCTGAGCTAACACTCATCTTGGGAGGAACTTGAGACTGGGGAAAGAACGTGGAGGCACAGAGAGGGAACCTGCCTATTTGGGATCTTTCTGCTAAAATCTTGATCTTGGTGTTCTGCTCCTTCTTGTTTTTGTCCCTCCTTAACACATCCCCAAATCCCCACCGCCTGCCCACCAACCTCTCCATCTCCTGAATCTCCCCTGCAGAGAGGGGCCCAGCCTCACACCCTGCCCTATCACCTTATTCATAGTTGTCTCTTGGGACTGACATCTTTTACCATTATTTCAGCTCCAGATCCACCTGACTTTTGCACTTAGGGATTTATGATGCTCTGAGTTTTCCTGAGTTCATGCCTCCTTGAGATGGGTCTGCACCTAGAAATCTCGCAGGGCGCGGTCACTGGTCTTCCTGAGGGCCATACCTCTGCGGTGATAGTCTCTCCTGCTCTGGCTGCTACTTTCTCACTGATTGGTTCTCTTGTCCTTTCCCCCATCTTCAGCAATCAGTGCTGTGCTGCGGTTAGGTCAGCCTGCATCTGGAAGGTATTTGGGGCACAGTGTACCCTCTCTGTGGTCTATGGGCAGGTAAATGACTATATCGAAGAGTGGGGTAATAAATGTGAAAGTGCACATTTGCAAAACAAAGCCAATATCAATATAGATTATGCTATTGATTTTTTAAAATGAGAGCAAAATTTTCTAGCAACAGGGAATAGAAACACAAATTTGGTGTTTAGTGATTCATTGCTTATTGGGAAGGAAGTGATAATTTCAACATTTGTAAATAAGGTAAAAGTGCAATTTATTCATTTATTCATCCATTTATTCAGCATATATTATTTGAGCATCTTTTATGAGTGAGATTTTGCACTAAATAATGGAGATATAGAAATGAATAAAACAGAAACCTAACAGTCTGGGGAAGAGACACACACAAAAACAGGTCATTTGCAAACAGCATGATATATTTATTAGCAGGATATACACAGAGAATTAAAATACTATGAATAAATGAATAATTGAATGAGCGAATGGATTTATTTCCTCGAATGTAATGGAAGTTCTTTTTACTGGACACAGAGATTTGAAAATGAGTCTGCATTTATTTTTTAGCACCCCTCTCATCACTATGTGGGGTTTGTGTTCTTTCTATTGAAACTGAACAGAAGTTTTGGCTATTTTTCCCAATAAAGTGTAATGGAAGGGATGTTGTGTGACTCCCACTGCTAAGACATAAAAGGTGATGCTGATCCAGCCTTGGTTTATGGAACACTCTTGCTGGAGTCCCAATCACCATGTGGTGGGGAAGCCCAAGTTAACCTGTACAAAAAGACCACGGGGATAAGCCCCAAGAATACAGGAAGAGAGATGCCTGCCAGTGCCCTGTCTGCTTCAATCCACCTGCTATTCCAGCTCCAGCCGCTGTCTGACGGGGGAGATCCTAAGCGAGAATCACCAGATGGAGCCTCCCACATTTCCAACCCACAGAAACAATAAAACAGTAAAATGTTTTAAGATGCTAAGTATTGGGTACACCTTTTACATATCAGTAAAAAAATGAAACGAATTTCCTACTTCCTAGTGGGGTGCTGCTATAACAAAACTTGGAAACAAGTAGCATCAACTTTGCAACTGAGCAGCAGGCAGGTGCTGGGGGAGTCTTGAAGAAATTATTGGCAGAAGCCTGACGGGCCTTGAGAAATCTGTTATGGAAGTTTGGAAAAAATGTGCAGAAAACTTTATTGAAAACTGAAGGAAAGGAAGCCTTTGTTAGGTGGTGGTAGAAAGTTTAGCCAAATCGTTACCTGTATTTGTGCGGAAAACAGAAAATACGCCTGATGAACTGATGGGTCTGTCTGAGAAAATTGGTCGGCAGAATGTTGAAAAGGTCAACTGGTTTCTTTGAAATGTGTCTGCTGAGGTCCAAATAGAAAGGGAAGCTAAAAATGGAACTGCAGTTTCCAATAAACATGGAGAGGAAATATTAAGTTGCCAAGATTGTGTTTGAAAATGAAACTTTTCTTATTTTTATTTTGAATAGATAGCAAACACTTCACATTGAATATCAGTTTTAGGGCAAAGGATCTTGTAAGATCCTTTGTTAAGACCTCAGAGAGATGTTAGGTCATGCCCCAGAGACATTCTCATGCAGACAAAAATTCTCTAGGAATCTTCAGGGTGTTCATCACAGACAGACCCTGTGTTAAACAATAAGCCTTTTAAGACGCTTCAGGGAATATTCCAATAGCAACATCCCAGGGACTCTGAGGTTTACTTTAAAGGATTTTGCATTAAACTTTTGTTTAATAGGGTAGACTACACACTAATATACAAAAGTTCCACAAAATTTTAAAGGGATTATATCAGAACTGAAAAGGACAGAGAGAAAGAGAAAAATGAAAAGGAGACTTTGTTTCCTTGAACTGATGTGGGCAGGAAGGAGGCTGAGAAATCTGCTTAGCCTCGAGCAGGCTAGTTTTTACAGGAAAGTAAAAATGACTTGGAGGGTGAAACTGAAAGCATAGTGGTGAAGCCAAGAATCACACAGAATCCCTTGTTCGTGATAGGAATGGGCCTTCGGCAAAGAACCTGCAGCAGGTGTGTGGCTGGATTTCAGAACTGCTGTGGACCAGTGGCTTGTTTTCCTCCTTTAGGATTGCGAGTGTCTGTGATGCTTATCTACACCTGTCTCACACTGCATGTGAGCTGTGGGGGACAGATAACCCATCACTCTTTTGTAAGTCTTCAGATTGAGAGCAACTTTACCTAGTGAATCACTTCCAAGGAATCACACCCACAGATACCATCCACAGTTGGATTTGATCCAGACGGTAGGATCCTGAGCCTGTAGCCTGATATCTCAATGGAATAAAACTGCTCTTGGGAAGGGAATGAATGCATTTTTCATGTGGCAGAAATCTAAAGGATTTGTGGCTAGAAAATGAGCTGTCGTGACTTTTGAAGATATCAGCAAACACAGGTTGAGTATCTGTTATCTAAAATGCTTGGGACCAGAAGTGTTTCAGATTTTAGATTTTTTTTTTTGATTTGTAATATTTGCATTATATACTTACTGGTTCATTATTCCTGAGCTGAGATTCCAAAATCTGAAATGCTCCAATGAGCATTTTCTTTAAGCACCCTGTCAATGCTTAAAGAGTATCACATTTTGGAGTGTTTCAGATTTTTGGATTAGAGATATTTGACCTGTACTTTAACAGACCTCCTGTTAAGAGGTTAGACCTTTGTTCCTTCTTATAGCTGGGTGGGCTTTTGAAACTGTGTTGAGCAATAGAGTAGGGCAGAGGGTTGCTATGGATTACCAATCCTAGATCATAAATGACAATGCAACTTTTGCCTCATTCCTTGAAACACTTGTAATACAGCCCTGTGCTGGCAGGCAAGCAGTCTGACTGCCTGAGGCCACCATGCTGTGAGGAAGCCCAACTGGTCCACTTAGAGAGATCACAATGGAGCCCTGAAGCACCAGAGAGAGACAGAGGGGAAGAGAGAGGGAGGGAGGGAGGGAGGGAGACTGTGGGTGGAGAGAGAGAGAGATAGAGCTGGCCAGATCTGCTATTCCAGATCGCCACTCTTCTGCTTCAGCCACCATTTGACTGAGTGAGAGTCTCAAGCCAGACCCACCCAGCGGAGCCCTTCCCACATTCCACACTCATGGGAACTGTGAATGATAATGAACTAATAACTGTTGTTTCAAGCTACTAAGTTTTGGCGTGATGTTATATTGTCATAGATAGCTAGAACACTGGCATGTGAATTTGAATCATATACAAGGTGTATTTTACGATGTTAAACTATTTTAAATTGCACACGAACTTTATGTCCACCCTTTTTATGCTTCCAAATGGGACAATAAACATTAAATTCAATTCATTCTTTTACTCTTGACGTCAGATACCTGCACGCCACCTGTTGATCAATTAAATCCGTGAACATCTCCATATCAAAGTGAGAAGACTGAGCCACAGAGTAACTTATCCAATGTCACAGGCCAACAAAGGTCACCCTGGATTTGGGTCATCCCAAAGCTGTTTATGAAAGTTGAATTCATTCGACACATATTTTATTGAGTGATAAGTATGTGCCTTGCACGGTGCTAGGCAATGGGGCTGTAAGGGTGAACAAGGCAGTCACAGTTCCTACCACAATGGAGCTAACATTCCAGTGGAACTGACGGTAAACAAGAAGTAATCATACATGTTGACAAATGTGGAGGAGAAATAGAAGAGGGCTCTGTGATGTGTGGACTACGGGAGGGGGAGTATCCTTCAGAGTCGGTGTTAGGAACATTCTTTCCAAGGTTGGGGGGGAGCACCTGAGCCAGAAGTTAAGAAGCAGCCAGCTATGTGAGAAGGGGACACAGCATATTTTTTGGAGAGAATCAGGTGACATAATGTAAGTTTTTCACACAGTTGAGCTTCAGATGAGTAGCCCTGGCCCTGAAAAAGCCTGCCGTGGGCACCCTGAGGGTGAGGGCCTCCTTGAATTTCACAGCTTTGGCCCCTCTCTCGGCCCTGCACGTGGACCTGGACATTTTAGGTCGGCCTGGCTCTACTGTTTACCAGGTTTGAGACCCACCCAACAAAGTAAAAGAATCAGGGTAGACGCTGACACACATGCACACAGAGCCAAAGGATAGATTAAAATTATGGTGCTTTAAAATATTCACACATCTAGTGGGGATTTTACGATAAGTAGCCAGGGAGCAGGCTCTGGTGTTTGGGCAGCGGACTTGCCGAGCTACAAGTCTGGGGCAAGCAGCACAGAGAGGTGAGCAGGCTTATGAGCCTGGAGTGTTTTAGTGCGTGCTGAGGGATGGGCTAATCGGCTCCAAATGGGCAAAAGGCGGGAGGCTGGGGGGTGGGGGGAGACAGAGAGAGAGGCAGTGTTCAGCCAACGACCTCAGTGAGGAACTGGGAGTGTGACTCCAGCAGGAGACAGGAGGCATTTGGGAAAATTTAATATTCACCAAGTCCTGCTTTGCAACATGAATGTTTGTTTGGGTCAGATTCTTAGAAACTCTCTCTAGGAGAGTCAAGGCGTGTTACTCCGCTTAGATTCAGGATGTATCGTGGCCAGGCTCAACTGAGAGTTCCCCTTCATTAGGGAATCAGGTTGTCCTCCTTGCAGGTTCTAAATCATTCCCGGGACAATGCAGACATTAGCGGAGGTGAAACTATGTGACTCGCAGACGCGCCTGGGGAGCCGGTGCCAAGTAGCCGACCTGAAACAAATCCCACACTTTGAAAAGAGATACTGTGTGTCCGCTCACTTCATGTTTTATCTTCCAAAGGTTCGCTTGCTGTAAGCGGTTTTACTTATCCGACCCTTGTTCGTTTCTCTCTCACTTTCTTTGAGGGATTATTTTTCCAGAGGAAAATGTGGTTCAAGGTCATTTCTAATTCCCCACATTTGTTACTACTGAGTTATTGATGTCGTTCTATTTTAACCAGGCGTGCTCTTTTTTCTTCTCTAAGAACTTTATATGTATAACTTTTATTCTTTTCACATACTTCCTATTATGGGCATCACTGCAGCCTCTTCAGGCCTTGGACTCCGAGATGAGGAAAGCCTGAATTCCACCATCTCAAAAGCTCAGACCGACACCAGTTTATTAAATAACTACTTGAGTCAGGCATTGTTTCCTGGGGCTAGGGATCTAGAGCTTAGTGAGTGCCCGGGAGAATTCACAGACTAGTGTAATTACCTGCTTACATAATTGTGCACGGAAAGTTGCTGTGCTAGATTATAAATACGTAAAAAAAAAGTGTGCAGTAAATGGCTATGCTAGATTATAAATATGTAAAAAAAAAAGGCACAAAGTTTGTGCTTGAGGTGGGCTGCTCAGATGGTATTCAGCAATTTTTGAAAGTCAGTTTGTAGTTTTATTCCAGATAAAGAGATGTATTAGCTGATTAGTTTGTTAATTTGTTTTTCCCTCATTCTTACATTCCTCATTTATCAAGCACATATTACACGCCAGGAATGTGCTAGGTAGTGGCAATGTGAAATGAAGAAAAGGGATCCCTGCCTTTAAAGAGCTCGCAAGAGACAGGAAGACTAATGCTTGCAGTGTTTTCAAGAGTGATGGATGACAGAAGACTATGACTGGCATGGTGGGCTATGAGGAAAGAGTTAATTCCTTGAGGGGGAAGCTTTAGGAAAAAATTCAGAGGTAATCTTAGGAGAGGATTTTAAAAGACAGTGATGGTTTACCAGGTTTTTAGAAAAGAAAATAAAAGAGGGAAAATATTCTAGGCCAGGCATGCATGCCCAAGGGCAAATGGGTTTGAAGTGGCCGAGCACATTTTGGGGACCGGCAAGACATTCAGCCTGATTGGAGCTCCAGATGCATGTGGTGGTGTCCTGCAGAAGGCAATCTGAAGAGGTGGTGGGCAGAGCATTTCTGGAGGACCGCACACTGACGGGCAGGTGAACACAGTGAGGTGTATCTAGAACACCACTGTGATTTGGCCTAAGGCGAGAGAGAGAGAGAGAGAGAGAGAGAGAGAGAGAGAGAGAGAACTAGGAAGCGAGGAAGGGCCAGAACAGGAGGGGCCTTGGATGCTGGTCTAAAGCTAAGGAAGTCTTTTCTTGTCCGTGATAGGGAGACATAGATGGATATAAAAAAAAATCATTTTTAATTTTTTATTCATAAAAAAATCAAAATACAGTAAAATTTGCTCTCCTTGGAGTACTGTTCTACCAGTTTTGATAAGTGCATACAGTTATATAACGACCCCTACAGACAAACGTGGAATAGTCCTTCACCCCACGAGAGCCCACGGTGTAAATGTGTTGTATGCACCATGGATTTTTAATCCATCCACCAATTAGCTGGCATTTGGTTCCGCTTTTGTATGAACATCAGTTTTCATTCCTTTTGAATAAGTAGGTGGATATGGAATGAATAAGTCACACAGAGAGTGTATGATTAACTTCATGAGAAATTGCCAAACCGTTCCAAAGCATCTGTAGCCTTTTCCAATCCCCCTGGCAAAGTAGGCGATTTCCAGTTGCTCTACATCCTTGTCAGCACTTGGTATTATCAGCTTTTTTTCCCCCCAATTTTAGACATTCTCATAGATATGTAATGAAATCTTACCGTGGCTTTATCGTGCATTTGCAAACCATCAGTGATGTTCAACATTTTTCATGTACCCTCACCCCCTTTTCTTTGTTATCCATATATCTTCTTTGGTGAAATGCGTGTTCAAACCTATCACTCAATTTATTTTATTGGGTTGATTTCTTATTGTTGAGTTTTGAGAGATTTTTATTTATTTGGATACAGGTCCCTTACTTAACATGTATTTTATAAATACACTTATTTCATATGCATTTTATAAATACTTTCTTCTAGTCTTTGGTTTGTCTTTTAATTTCTCGACAGTGTTTTTGCAGAAGTTTTTCATTTTAAAGAATCCAGTTTGTAATTTTTTTAAATGGATTCAGCTTTTGGTGTATTTTCCAGAAATCTTTGCATTATCAAGGCTAGCAGGATTTTTCTTCTAAATTTTATTTCAGAAATATTTGCATAGTTTAGGTTTTGTGTTAAGTCTGTGATCCATTTGGAGTTAATTTTTGGATAAGGTGAGAGATATTCATTTCTTTTCATTTAAGGGTGCGTTTTAGAAAGCTTGCTCTGGCAACAGTGTGGAGAGTAGATTGGAGAGATAAGAAAACGACTAGGCTGTATGTTTCCCAATTTATCGCTTATTGTTCTTGGATCTTGTATGTAAGTAGATATATGGAAAAAGCATTCCCAAGACAGTGATTGCTGGCAGTTATGAATCAATTAAATTGATTCCAACAATCTGGTTTATAAAATATTAAAAAAAAACCACACCAATCAGCCTACTAGATGTTTGACTCCATGATTTAGCCATATAGATGTGGCTTGTATCCTTCTTTTTTAAAATTTCAAAATATTAAGGGGGTGCAAATGTTTTTATTTCATGGATACCATTTATAATGTTTAAACTGGGGCTTTTAGCCTGCCCATCACCCAAATAGTGTTCATTGTACCCAATAGATAGGTGATAGGTTTTTACCCCACCCTTCGCTTTCTTGATTGAGTATGATCTTTACATCTCTTTGTGCTCATGTATGCCCATCATTTAACTCCCAATTATTAGTAAGTACATGTGGTGTTTGTTTTTATATTCCTGAGGTACTTAGTGTAATGGTTTTTAATATCATCTAACTTGCTGCAAAAGTCATTATTTCATTCCTTTCTATGGCTGAGTAGTACTCCATGGTATATGTACAGTATGGTATGTATATGTACTCCATGGTATGGTATATGTATGTCACATTTTCTTTCCTTTGTTTTTAAATTTTAGAATATTACAGGGGTATATATATTTTGGTTACATCATTTTACTTTTGTCCATTTCAGGTGAAAGTTATAAGTGTGCTCCTTCACCCAGAATGTGTACATGGTATCTGTTAGGTGTGAATTAACCCGACCCCTTCTACCCCCTGCCACCTGCTCGACTCCCATTGAATTTTACTTCCAATGGAAGTAAATGAGTCTCTGGAGACTCATTTAAGCACATAAGTGTTGACAAGTTTCAATTTAATAATGAGTACATGTAGTGCTTGTTTATCCAGTCTTGTGATAGAAGAATGGTCTGCGGTTCAAAGATACTAGGTTGGGCGGCACCTGAAGCTCAAAGGAGTAGGGCGCTGCCCCATACACCAGAGGTGGCAGGTTCAAACCCAGCCCTGGCCAAAAACTGCAAAAAAAATAAAAAAAAGATAGTTGGTTATTTTTTTTTATGGCTGAGTAGTACTCCATGATATACATAGACCACATTTTATTAATACACTCATTTATTCATGGTCTTTGCATATAAATATTCATGTGCAAGTAGCTTTATGATAAGATGACCCTTTTTCCTTTGAGTAAATACCTAGCAGTGGAATTGCGAGTCAAAATGGTAGGTGTACTTTTGTGCTTGGAGGTATCTCCATACAACTTTCTCTGGAGGTGGTCTGCAGCCTCACCAGCAGTGTTTGAGTGTTCCTTCTCTCCACATCCACTCCAGCAGTTTTTGTTTTGGGACTTTTTGACAAATGTTGTTCTCACCCCATCTATTGAGATGATTGTGTGATCTTTGTTCTTGCTTCTGTTTGTGTGAATCACTTGTTCATGGTGAATTATCTTTTTGATATGCTGTTGAATTATGTTTGCTAGTATTTTGTTTAGGAATTTTGCATCTATATTCATAAGGGATATTGGTCTGTAGTTTTCTTTTTTTGTTGTTTTCTTTCCTGGCTTTGTTACCTAGGTAATACTGGGTTCATAGACTGAGTTATGGAGGATTCCCTTTTTCTCCATGCTATGAAATAATTTTTATATGAGAGGTACCAGTTCTTCTTAGTAGATCTGGTAGAATTTGGTGTGACTCCATCTGGTTTCTGGGGCTTTTTTCCTTGGGAATTTTTTTTTTTTTTTTTTTTACATTTTGAGTAGCTTCCTTCTTCATCTTAATTTTTCTTATTGTTGGGGAATTGTTGAGGGTACAAAGAACAAGGTTACATTGATTTCATTTGTTAGGTAAAGTTCCACTTATAATTGTGTCCTGCCTCTAAGAGGTGTGCCATACACTGTGACCCCCACCCCCTTCCTCCTTCCCTCTCTTCACTCCCCATTTCCCCACCCTCCATGGACTAGCATCAGTTGTCCTCATATTAGTATTGAGCACATTGGATTCTTGCTTCTTCATTCTTGTGGTGCTTTACTAAGAATAATGTGTTCCAGTTCCATCCAGGTTAATACAAAAGATATAAAGTCTCTATCATTTTAGTGGCTGAATAGTATTCCATGGTATACATATACCATAGCTTGTTAATCCATTCCTGGGTTGGTGGGCATTTAGGTTGTTTCCACAATTTGGCAATTGTCAATTGAGCTGCAATAAACAGTCAATTGCAAATGTCCTTATGATAAAAG
>CAUYQV010139056.1:0-19590 GCA_963574575.1 Galagoides demidoff
GCCTGTGGTCCCAGCTACTTGGGAGATGGAGGCAGGAGACTCGCTTGAACCCAGGAGTTAGAGGTTGCTGTGAGCTGTGATACCATGGCACTCTACCCAGGGGGATAGCTTGAGGCTCCTTCCCAAAAAAAAAAAAAAAAAAAAAAAATTTAGTTCATCTTAAATAGTAATTTTCTAGAAAAACTCCTAAAACTTTTTTTTTTTTTAACAGGATTTTATTCCTTCAAATAGTATATTATCCAATGCCTTATCATGGGGAGTAAAAATTCTTCATATTGATGGTAAGGATTTTGTACTTGTTCTTTGACAATATTGTAAGTACCCATGTATCCTTTGGTTCCTGATTTTGTATAGGATTTTTCTAGGTAGTCTTATTTTCTGTTTTTATGGCAGAATACCTGAAACTGAGTAAAGAAAAGGAATTTATTTCTTACATTTATGGAGGTTTAGAAATTCCTGGTTGAGAGGTTACATCTGGTGAGGGCTTTCTTGCTGTGGGGGCCCTGAGGTGGTACAAGATATCACATGGTAAGAGAGAGGACTGAGTGTGCTAGCACAGATCATTCTTTCTCTTCTCTTAAAGATAGCAATCCTCATCTCATGATCAGCCATTAGTCTATTAACCCATAAATGCATGAATCACCTCTTAAAGGGCCCATTTCTTTGTAATGTTCAACATGACATTTGAAGGGGGCAGACATTCAAATCATGGCATAAGCAATACCTGTTATGGTAATTTCTTTATATAAATTTACTACAACTTTAAGGAAATGTCACTCTTTAACTTGAAGGCTAACATTGCTAATCTTAAACCTTTCTTTTAATTAAGACATTAGATACTACATAGAACAAAAGAAAAAAGAGTTGTATTTATTGAAGAAATCAAGTACTTCTGTGAAAGATGCGGTATGTTGTCTTCTTTAATTTTTAAATGGATTTTAAAAAGTGATCAACTTTGCTTTATTTATGTATCTATAAATTTTTCCTGTCAAGTAGATAATATATTGCCAGAATATATAGAGATAAGCCTCTGCATTATGTTTCTGGTATTCCAGTAAATTGTTTTGTAAATACATCTGTAGTCCAGAATGTGTAACTGGTTAAATTCATTCTCATACTGGAAAATTTTATTTTAGGATATGAGAAAGGAATGTTTCTAGAAAAGTTTTGGTTTGCCAAATATAAAAGTTTTTAATGAAATTTCATGTAAGAAGCTTGAATGGACATGTATAAATCTTATGCACACTAAATATATGTAAATTTCAACATGTTAATTGGATTCTAAAACTTCTTTTTAAAATAATATAGATAAATATATTTTACTCCATTCCTTTATTTAATGTGCTATGTGGCTTATTTTATAGAGGATCTTTTGCATATTTGCACATGAGGAATGTTGGTCTCCTTTCATGTCTTTGGTTTTAGTACCCAGGTTTAATGCTATCCTCATAAAATGCTGAGATGTGTTCCCATTTCTATTTTCTAGACAAGTTTTTACAAAATCAGTTTTGTTTATTGTTTAATAGAATTTACTAGTCTGAGTTTTTTTGTTTGTTTGTTTGTTTGTTTTTAAGATTCTCAGCTATGAATTCAATTTCTTAATTAGCTACAGGATAATTCAGGTCATTTCTTCAGTACCCTTTGGTAGTTTGGTTTTTGATGAATTTGTCAGTTTTTGTCTAAGTTGTTGAATTGATGGAAGAGTTATCTGTGATATTCTCTTTTAACCTTCTAAATGTTTGTGGGTTCTATAATGATATCCCGTTTTTATTCCAATACTGTTATTTTGTGTCTACTTTTTTTTTTTGTCAGCCTGGCTAGAGTTTTACCAATTTTATTAACCTTTTTAAAGAATCTGCTTTTAGTTTCATGGATTTTTCTCTTCGCTGATTTCTGTTATTTCTTTTTTTCTATTTATTTTGGGTTTAATTTTCTTTGTGGTTTCTTCTGTGAGAAACTTGTATCATTGATTTGAGACCTTTCTTTGCTAATAGAAACATTTATGACTTTAAGTTCTCCTTTAACTGTATCTCACACATTTTATGTTGGTTTTTTTTAATAGGCTTAATTTTCAGAGAAGTTTTAGGTTCAGAGTAAAATTGAATGGAAGGTACAGAGATTTTGCATGTACCTTTTCTCCAACAGATGTACATCCTCTGTTACCATCAATATCCCATACCAGAATGGTCAGTTGTTGTAACTGATGAGCTTTCATTGGCACATCATTATCACCCAAAGTCTGTAGTTGACATTTGTATTCACTTTTGTTCTTGTACATTCTATGGGTTCTGACAAATGTATGATGATGACATGTATCCAGCTTTACAACATACAGAATAGTTTCACTGCCTAAAGATTCTCCATATTTGTCCTGTTTATTTTTCCCTCCCCTGCAACCCCTGACAACTAACGTATTTTGCCATGTATAATGTGTACTTTTGCCCCAATTTTTTTTTTTTTTTTAAAGACAGAGTCTCACTTTATCGCCCTTTGTACAGCTCACAGCAAACTCCAGCACTTGGGCTTAGGCAATTCTCTTGCCTCAGCCTCCCGAGTAGCTGGGACTACAGGCGCCCGCCACAATGCCTGGCTGTTTTTTTGTTGCACTTTGGCCAGGGCCGGGTTTGAACCCACCACCCTCGGTATATGGGGCTGGCGCACTACTCACTGAGTCACAGGTGCCACCCTGCCCAAATTTTTTTATGGAAAAGAAGGATGTGCATCATGGATAGTACTAATTCTGTATCTATATAAATATTTTTTAATTATTGGATTTATGCTTGTGTTAATATTGTAACTCTAGAAAGCAATAATATCTGCATGCAAAATAATAACTTGGAATATGGTAAACAGTTTTACTGAACTTTTGACGAAATTGGAATGAAAGCATTTTTGGACAACAGAGAACAATGTTTCTTTTTATACACTTTAGGCAAGAGCTAGCAATCTAGCTGATATTTTTGCAAAAACTATTGGAAATTCCCTTGGAAAAATGTCAAAATGGTTTTTGTACAATGTAGGCTTTAAGCTAACAGTTATGCCAAGAGACACTTTGGACCTCAGCCCACAGAGAGTGTCATCAGGTTGTGGAGGCAACAGGAAGAAAAACTTTTTCAGATGCAAAGACAAAAGAAGGCAATGCAAGGGAAACCTCTGAATTCTGGAGTAGCATCAAACTGCGATCTCTGTTTCAACCAAGATGATACGATAAGAAAGTAAAAGAATTGATTTCTCAGGGACAACTAAACAGTGCTTTAACCTTATGAAGACAGAAGGTTTGAGCATGAGGACATGAAGAAAACTTGCCCAAAACTTTCAAGCAGCCTCTGAGAATCACACTTTGGAATTTCATTCTTTTTTTTTTTTTTTGAGACGGAGCCTCAAGCTATCCCCCTGAGTAGAGAGCTATGGCATCACAGCTCACAGCAACCTCCAACTCCTGGGTTCAAGCGAGTCTCCTGCCTCCGCCTCCAAGTAGCTGGGACCATAGGCGCCCGCCACAATGCCCGGCCATTTTTTGGTTGCAGCCATCGTTGTTGGGCGGGCCCGGGCTGGGGATTTGAACCCACCACCTTAGGTGTACATGGCTGGCGCCTTAGCCGATTGAGCCACAGGCACCGAGCCTGGAATTTCATTCTTATGTCATCAGTCTTCAAAAGACTTACAAAGCTGTCCCACATTGCCTATATGGATGAGGTCCCACTCAGATTTGGTATGCCATCCGACAGAATTATGGATGTCAAAGGAGCGAAGAATGTGGCTTTAAAATGAATAGACATGAGAAAACACATAAGAAATTTCTACAATTCCTTTATAACACAAGAAAAGTACCTAATTATAAACAAATAAAATTTTTAATTCAAAAATTAAAAGATTTTTCTTTCCTGAAAATTTGGGCCAAAAAAGTATATGCAGTAGTGCATGATACATGGCAAAATACAGTATTGATCCTTTACTATCTCCATAGTTTTAACTTTTCCATAGTATCATACAATTAAAATCATATATGTAGCCTTTTTAAATTGGCTTCTTTCCCTTAGTAATACTATTACTGTTGATGGCTTCATAGCTCTTTTTTTTTTAAGTGCTGAGTAATATTCCATTGTCTGGAATTGTTTATATGTTCTACGGAAGACATCTTGATGGCTTCCAAGTTCTAGCAGTTAAGCATAAAGCTCCTGTAAGCATTCTTGTGCAGGTTTCTTTGTGAACATAAATTTTAGACTCATTTGGGTACAATACCAAAGACTGACTGCTGGATCAAATAAGAATGCTTATTTCTGGCTCGGCACCTGTGGCTCAAGTGGCTAAGGCGCCAGCCACATACACCTAAGGTGGCAAGTTCGAATGCAGCCGGGCCCACCAAACAACAATGATGGCTGCAACCAAAAAAAAAAAAAAAACAAAACAGCCAGATGTTGTGGTGGGCGCCTGTGGTCTCAGCTACTTGGAGGCTGAGGCAGGAGGACTCACTTGAGCCCAGGAGTGGGAGGTTGCTGTGAGCTGTGATGCTATGGTACTCTACCCAGGGTGACAGCTTGAGGCTTTGTCTCAAAAAAAAAAAAAAAAACAGAATGCTTAGTTCTGTAGGAAATGCTAAAATGTCTTTTAAAGTAGTCATGCCATTTAGTATTCCCAGGAGCAATGGACAATAGTTCCTGTTGCTGGTGTGTTAGATTTTCATTTTCATTCAATTAAAAGTAGTTTTAAGTTCCTCTTATGAGTGAACTTTTTGTCCTATGAATTATTTGGAATTATACCATTTATTTCCATATAATTGGGGATTTCCAGCTATCTTTCCATTGCCAGTTTTTGTTTTAGTTATGTTATTGTTAGACAGAACGTGCTTTGTATGATTTTGTTTTTAAAAAATTAGCCAAGGTTTGTTTTATTATCCAGAATATAGATTATCTTGGTGAATGTTCTGTGTGCACTTGAAAAGAATGTACTTTATGTTGCTATCAGGTGGAATGTTCATTAGAGGTTAGTCAAGTCAGTTTGGGTGATAGTGTTGCTCACATCTTTTGTAACCATAATGAGTTCGTGTCTTGTTCTGTGTACTGCTAAGAGAGAGGAGTTTGAATCACGTATAATTGTGAATTTGTCTATTTTCCTTTTAGTTCTAGTACAGTTTTTTGATTCACATATTAATATTTGGAAACATGTTGTTTGGTGTGTACATATTTAATATTCTTATGTTTTCCTAGTGAGTTGACCCTTTCATTTTTGTATAATGCCCTCAGTCCCTATTAATTTTTTTGTTTCAAAGTTAGCTCTCTGGTAAGATAGGCACTCCTGCTTTCTTTTGATTAATATTTACATGATCTATCTTTTTGCATCCTTTTACATTTAACATAGCTATATATTTCAAATGGACTTCTTATAGATCATATTTTCATCAGATTTGGTAGTTTATCTGTAATTGGTTATTATTAGGTCATTTGTACTAAATGCGATTGTGATTGGATTTAGGCCTACTAATTTACTATTTAATTTTCTGTTGAGGTCTTTTGTATTTTATTACTCTGCTTCCCACTTTTGTGTCTTCTTGATTGTTTTAAGATTTATGTATCAGCTTGTTTACTCTTACCTCTTCATTTGGACGGTGGGGGGTTGTTTTGTTTTAATGATTTTTATAGGAATGATATACATGCATAACCTTTTATGATCTATTTACAATTAATATTTGGCCTTCAAATAAAATGTAGAAACCTTAAAACTATTCAAGACCTTTTATTTTTCCTTACCAGCCTTTACATTATAGTGTTTATTCCTCAATCTTACATTATAGTGTGTTTATTACATGTGCTTATAAAGAAAATGCTCGGCTCAGCGCCTGTGGCTCAATCGGCTAAGGCGCCAGCCACGTACACCTAAGGTGGCGGGTTCAAATCCCCAGCCCGGGCCCACCAAACAACAATGATGGCTGCAACCAAAAAATGGCCGGGCGTTGTGGCAGGAGCCTGTGGTCCCAGCTACCTGGGAGGCGGAGGCAGGAGACTCGCTTGAGCCCAGGAGTTGGAGGTTGCTATGAGCTGTGATGCCATGGCACTCTACCCAGAGGAATAGCTTGAGGCTCCGTCTCAAAAAAAAAAAAAAAAAAAAAGAAAGAAAGAAAAGTCATACATTTTTTGGCTCAGCGCCCATAGCTCAGTGGTTAGGGCACCAGCCACATATACCAGGGCTGGAGGGTTCAAACCCGGCCCTGGCCTGCTAAATACCAATAACAACTACAAGAAAAAAATAGTTGGGTGTTGTGGCAGGCGCCTATAGTCCCAGCTACTTAGGATGATGAGGCAAGAGGATCACTTAAGCACAAGAGTTTGAGGTTGCTGTGAGCTGTGATGCCATGGCATTCTTCCAAGGGTGATATGGCGAGACTGTCTCAAAAAAAAAAGAAAAGAAAAGAAAAGTCACACATTTTAAAGAGCTTAAGAGGAAGAATATTGTCTTACTTTTTCTTGTACTATTCCTGAAATTCCTGAAATTCCAACTTGCCTTCTGATGTTACTTTCTTTTAGCCCAGTTCTAGTCAGAGAAAAGTTTCTCCCTTTTAGCTGCTTTATGCTATCTTTGCATTTCATTTGCAGTTCTCTTCTTAACTGGGACTCACCCTCAGGGCAGAACTTGGGGAAAAGAGAAATAATACAGTGATTCCCTTGGTATTCTTTGGACTACTGAAACTTCTTTCCTGGTTCTTCCAGTGAAAATAATGACATTTGTATAGGATATTTCGCTGTTAACTCTGCCACTGCTGCCAGCTTCATGACTGGAGGTCTCAGTTTTGGCCGCCTTCCATAATCTGCCTGCTTATTGAATGTTGTTTTTATTTATAGTAAGTGGGGTTGATTGCCTATGTTGGATTTATCTCCTCTTGACTTAAACTGACAAACTAATAAATTTTTGAATAATTTTGATGCTGAGTTTAACACAGAAGTTTTTCTGAATAAGGTATGAAGTTATCTTACATGACTCTTTTTAGATTATTTAATCAACTGTGCTTTTTTATTATTAGTTGATTTCCTATGAAGGCCAAAATGGTTATACCTAGACTGCAAGGTATTTTGTTGGGTGTATCATAAAACTGAGATTATACTGTTTAATTCTACACTAATCATTATGATTTTGGGGGGAGGGGTATGCTAAATATTTATTTTTTTATTTCAAGTTAATATGAGGATATTAACAATTAAGTTACAATATTTGCATATGTTAGGTAGAGTCCCTCTTGTAATTGTGTGTAGTTGAGATTTTTATTCTTGAATGATTATTACTTAATTTCCTTGGTTGAGTATTCTAAAAGGCAAAGTTTTTAACAAAACATGTTTGATAAAGTGTTTTCTGCATGACTCTTATCTAGAGGATGTTGAACAATTGCAGTTGCTGTTTTCACTGTCCTTTCAAACCCAGATTTTTTACTTTTTTTTTTTAAGGGGAAAAGAGTTGGTGTTGGTGCACAGAAAACAAGAAGTAAGTATTCTGCTACCTTTAAGTGTGTTCAGTTTCCTTTGGAAAATAAAAGAAACCATATAAAGATATAAAATCACTTAAACAGTGCTTTAAATGATTTATTCAGGGATTTCTTAGTCTTTTTTAGAACATAGATTCCCCCATATGATAGTCTAATGAAGCCTATGGACTCTCATTCTCAGAATAATGTTTTTAAAAATGTTTGTTTAGGCCAGGCATGGTGGCTCACGCCTGTAATCCTAGCACTCTGGGAGGTAGAGGTAGGTGGATTGCTTGGGTTCACAAGTTTGAGACCAACCTGAGCAAAAATAAGTGAGACCTCCATCACGACTAAAAATAGAAAAACTGTGGCAAGAGGATCATTTGAGCCTGAGTTTGAGGTTGCTGTGAGCTATAATGCCACAGCACTCTACCCAGGGTGATAGCTTGAGACTCTTTCTCAAAAAAAAAATTAAAATATTGGCTTGGTGCCTGTGGCTCAAGTGGCTAAGGCACCAGCCACATATACCTAAGATGGTGGGTTCGAATCCAGCCTGGGCCTGCCAAACAGCAATGATGGCTGCAATCAAAAAATAGCTGGGCATTGTGGCGGGTGCCTGTGGTCCCTCCTACTCAGGAGGCTGAGGCAGGAGACTCCCTTGAACCCACGAGTTGGAGGTTGCTGTGAGCTGTGATGCCATGGCACTCTACCCAGGGGGACAGCTTGAGGCTCTGTCTCAAAAAAAAAAAAAATTACTAGATTGCTAAGAAAATCATTTATATTGAAATTTAGTTATCAGAGTAGTTTTTAATGTAAAATAGTGCTAAAAGTTTTATTACACATTAGAAACAAGTTTCTAGTGATTCTGATAGTTAACTATCATTTTGAATTAGTTTTTAATGATGCTTTGAGATCCGTAATAACCTGGTATGAAAATATCTGTTTCCATTGGTATCAAAGTTACAGGTCTATTAATACTACTGTGATTAGTTGCTTACACTTACACAATCAGAGGAAATGTTACATTTCAATTAGAGGTTAGTGGAAATAAGTTTTTTTCTATTCTAATTCATGATCCTCTAAAATCTTATTCATTTCAGAGCTCCATTAAGTTTAGGAATCTCTGATGTAGACAGAGGTTCTGTAATTTTGGGAAATGGGGTGATAATGGAAAGTATTTCACATGAGGCTTAAAACTTTGAAATGGATATACATAATTACTTTTTGGTTCGGGTTTTTCTGAGGTTTTTTTTGCCATAGTGGTTTAGTTAGAATAAAAATTCTTGGATTTGTAAGTATCTAATATCATGTTTTCTGTGTTCTCAAGCAGGAAGACTCAAAAAACCTTTTGTAAAGGTGGAAGATATGAGCCAGTAAGTATCTGAGTCCAAGATTTCTGATTTAGGGTGGTACCTGTGGCTCAGTGAGTAGGGCGCTGGTCCCATATACCAAAGGTGGCAGGTTCAAATCTGGCCCTGACCAAACTGCAACAACAACAACAAAAAAAGATTTCTGATTTAAGTATAGTATTAAAGAAGAAAATTTCCTAACTAATTAATCTAGTTCCTTTTATAATCATTCTCTGGCTAAACCAGTACCAAATGATTTAGAACTACTACTTAAAGATTATTTCTACATTTGTGAGAAAGAAATTAGATTTTATTTAGAAATACAAAATCTGAATATAACATCTAACATGGTACATTCCTAAAACTAAACTCTGCAGTTTGGTAACATAATATGAATGAAGGCTACAGATAAAGATAAATGAGTTTGACATGGAAGAATTAGATTTATCTTGATCTTTCCAGTTACTCATTTAGGTATATATGGTTAATTATCTTGGGTACTCATGCTAAGATAATATAATAAAGGTGTTTTGAAAGCTTTTTATGAAATGTGTTACTGTTAAGAAAAAAAGGCAATTCAAAATGAGGCCTTGAGAAGAAACCAATAAATGGAAAGATATCCCATGTTCATGGATTGGAAGACTTAATATAGTTAAAGATGTCACTACTATCAATAAAATTAGATTCTCAACAGTTGCTGATTTCAAAACTTAGTATAAAGCTACTGTGGCATAAGGACAGACATATAGATGTGTGAAATGGACTAGATATTCCAGAAATAAGGCTTTATGTGTATGGTCAAATGATTTTTGACAAGAGTCTGAAGATCATTCAATGGGCAAAAGACAGTTTTCAACAAATACTATTGCAAAAACTAAATGTTCATACTCAAAGGAATAATACATCATATGTAAAAATTAACTCAAAATGGGTAAGGGACATAAAACTCCTAGAAGAAAACATAAGGCAGAAGCTTCATGACACTGGATTTAGCAGAAATTTCTTATATATGGCACTAAAAGTATAGGCAGTAAAAGAATTCAATTGGACTATGTCAGAATTATAAATTTCTATGTATCTCCCATTGTGACACAGAAAAAAAGGGATTAGACAACCTGATTAAAAAATGGGCAAAGCACTGAATAGACATTTCTCCAAAGATGATGTATAAACAGCCAACTAGCATATGAAAAAAGACAGTCCACATCACTAATCATTACGGAATTGTAAATCTCAACCACAATGAGATATGATTTCACTATCATTAGGGTGGCTACTATCAAGAAAACCCATAATAGTCAAAAGGTGGAAACAACCCAAGTCCATTAGCAAACGAATAGATAAGACAAATGGGGGGATATATATATGAAGCATATATACTCTCTCAATGGACTATTATTCAGCCTTAAAATAATAATGAAAATTCTGACGTGCTATAAAATGAATGAACCTTGACAACCTTATGCTAAGTGAAATAAGAGGAAAAAGTACTGCATGATTCCAGCTATATGAAGCCCCTGGGATAGTCAAATTCATAAAAGCAGGAAGTAGAATAGTAGTTAAAAGGTAGGAGAAGTAATGGAGAGTTAACCATTTGATGGGTACACAGTTTCAGTTTTTAAGTGAAGAGAGTTCTGGAAATGGATGGTGGTGGCGTCAGTTCCACAGACATATGAATACTTAATACAACTAAACTGTACACTTAAAATTGTTTAGATAGTAAATTTTGTGTATCTTGCCACAGTTTAGAAATCTGATTTTTAAGTGTTAAAAATTTAATCCTAGAAATTGTTTTTTTTTCTTAAAGGAAACCTAACTGATTTCTGTTGCTTATTTCAGATTCTAGATGAAGCATATGATTTTCAAACGTAAAACTTTAAAACTTATTTTCTTTCCTTTCATCATAGAGAATCTCATGTATGTGTCTTTTTATTCTTTTAGACTTTATAGGCCATTTTATCTTCAGCTGACCAATATGCCTTTTATAAATTATTCTATTCAGAAGCCTTGCAGTCCATTTGATGTAGATAAGCCATCTAGCATCCAGAAGCAAACTCAGGTTAAATTAAGGTTGGTTTGAATCTTTATTTTTAGAGGTAATGTTATTTAGAATATCATCTCAAGTAGTTTTTCTTTTTAAACAAACATTTGTAGGCTGGGCATAGTGGTTCAAGCCGGTTGTCCTAGTACTCTGGGTGACTGAAGTGGGTAGATTGCCTGCGCTCACAGGTTTGAGACAGCATGAGCCAAAGTGAGACCTCATTTCTAAAAATAGTGCTATGGTGGTCACCTGTAGTCCCAGTTACTTGGGAGGCTGAGGCAAGAGAAAATTGCTCTACTAAGGGGAACAAAAGTGAGATGACTGTCTCAAAAAAAAAAAAAAATGTTTGTAATAGCCAATTTTATGCTGTGATGGTGGTTTCTATTTCTAATTATTAGTCTGGTTACTTTTCCTATATGTTTTTAATCTCCCATTCTGGATTTGAAGTCTGAATTGGTTTTAAGTGTCATTTTTAGATAGATTTGGAAGTGATGACATAAAATATTTGTAAATAATGAAAATGTGTTCTCTAGAATATTCATTATATTCGTCATTTGCTTCTGAATTTCTTAAAAATGTGATGAAAAATATTTACTGGTACAAATCTCTGTGCACACTGTGGCAGATTCTGTATATGATAAGTTAGGACAGTAACTTTTAAAAATGACTCCTTGGGCTTAGCAATTTTTTTACTATGTATTTCTATCATCAGAATCCAAACAGATGGTGATAAATGTGGTGGAACCCCAATTCAACTCCAGTTGAAAGAGAAGAAAAAAAAAGGATATTGTGAATGTTGCTTGATGAAATATGAAGATCTTGAAACTGTAAATGTGATTTTATGTTTAAGGGATTGATGTTTCTAAAACAATATTATTTTCCACTTAAATTTTAGTTTATTCTTCTGCTAGTGGTTTACAACTTGATAATTGTAAGTAGTGTATTTTTTTTTTTGGTATGGAAACATCTTAAGTTTTAAGAACTTAAAGGGGTAAATGAATATTTTAAAATCATATCTATCCCTTCAACAAATACTTATTGAATACTTACTGTGTACTGATCATTACTGTGGGTGAATAGCATTGAACAAAAGAGACAGACTTCTTATCTTTGTGAAGGTTACATTCTGTGGGATAGCAGTCGAGGTAGGTCATGGGATAAAATAATAATCAGGTTAGACCTGGTGGCTCATATCTATAATCCTACTAAAAAAGCCCTTCTCTTTTTGGGAAGCTTGAAGTGAGTATATTACCTGAGGCTGGGAGTTCAAGACTAGCCTAGGCAACATAAGAAGACTACCTTCTCTGAAAAAAATAGAAAAATTAACCAGGCATGGTGATATGTACCTGTAGTCCCTGCTACTTAGTAGTCTGAGGCAGGAGGATCACTTGAGTCCAGGAGTTTGAGCTATGGTGATGCCACTTCCCTTATACACAGGGAACAGAGTGAGACACTCACTCTCTCTCTCCCCTTACCCCCTGTCTCTCTCCCTCTCACTACATATATATATATAAAATTTGTCCTAAGATTCTAAATTGAAATTTGATTTACATAGTATAACCTAAATTTGGTGTTTTATATATGTTTCCTTTCTATCATAAAGGATAAAAACATGGTTGGTTTAAAATTACTTTTGACTGGAAGCTAGAGCTATCTCCAAAATTATTTTCCTTTCTCAAAAAATTATTTTGAAAATTACAGATTGGTCCTGAAAATTTGCTTTACATTGTACCAACAGAATAATTATTGAGAATGGATGCTTTCATTAATACTAGTTTGTTGTCCTAATTTGATGCTCAGAAAATGTTGGTGCTAAAAAAAAAAAACATTTGGCCATTGGTTGCCACAGAGAAGGAAAATTAGAAGAGTAGGTGTTGGGTGGAAATTTAAGATCATATTTTTAGGTTTTCATTTATATCAAAGTTAATAAGAAAAAAATTAAATGTTCTTTTTTAAAAATCTTGTGGTATTGGAAGTAAGGCAACAAAGGCAGATTTTCTCTACCCTTACACATCTTAGGGTCTGGCAAAAAAGATATAAAATATGTATTTGCAAATGTGATGAGTATCACAGAGGTGAAGTATAAGACACAGTAGTAATAAATAATAACCGAGAATGATTGTCATAGAAGGCCCAACTGAGAAAATGACTAGTAATCAAGACCTAAAAGATGAGTAAAAAGAACTAAATCTCTTTTCCTTCCCAGAACATGAATATATATTTTTATGACAAAGTCATTCCTTTCTGTTCCATCCTAAACACAAATTAGTAACTTTTCTCACTGAAAAATGAAAGACTCTAGTTCTACTGGTTTCTCAGAAGTTATTTTTATTTTACTTCTTAATATCCTTTAAAGTCTAATAAAGAGTATTTTCATTTCAGTCTGGGCAAGATAGCAAGCTCCTGTTTGCACAAAAAAACTTAAAATAAGCTAAGCATGATAGGAAGCTGAGGCAGGAAGATCCTCTGAGCTCAGGAGTTTGAGGATACAGTGAGCTGTGAACATGCCACTGCACTCCAGCCACTTTAAGCCTATGTAGCAGAGAGAGACCATGTCTCAAAAAATACATATTATTTTGAGTAGTTATTAAAAACCTAATTCGGGGGTGTGAAAATGTTAACCTGAACAAAAAGGCATTTGTTGCTTTTAACATATAATTTTTTTATGACATAAGCTTTTTTATTTTGTTTTAGCACCTTCTAAGTGAGCAACACAGAAACTTTGCCCAGAGTAACCAATATCAAGTTGTTGATGACATTGTATCTAAGTTAGTTTTTGACTTTGTGGAATATGAAAGAGACACACCTGAAAAAAAAAGGTAATTTTTCAACCTAAGTTTTAAATTCTACTATAACATTAAGCTGTTTTATTAAACTAAAAATAAATCCAAAATCTGTCTGTTCTTAGAAGGGATATATTCAAGATATAAGTATAATTAAGAACTAATAACTTTTTCCCTTCCTTCTGTCCTCATTACCAAAGGTACTTACCTGTGATTACTTTTAATCTCCTCCTTGATAACTATAGTTTAGCAGGAGTTGTTTTTAAAAAGAGCCACATTTTTTTAATCACCCATTTGTTCCCAAAGGAATCATAAGTAAATACAATAATTACAAAAGGAACCATTCTGGCTAGGGAAGAGGCAAAATTGTGTATAAGTTGATTACTCAAGGGAGTTTAACAAACTGGTCAACATATGGAGGTGGTCAGTTTAAGGAACTAGGCCTCCTATACTGATACGTGTATGTGATGCATGTCAGGACTATGAAAATTAAGTCATTTTAAGGAGGTGGTCAACTATTGCTGTTCTACTATATTTCTTAGTTTACAGAGTCTATGACACGTGTAACATAAAACTTCATTGATGAGCTGTTAACTTTTATTTGTATATAATTTGGTATTGTCTAACAAACTGGCATCCCAATGATATCAAGGTGCTCCTTGAAGAAAAAGGTTTTAGGTCAAATATGAGTGTAAAACTTAAAGTTTACTATTTTGTCACTTTTAAAAGTATAAAGATAACTAAATTTCTAGCTCACGTTGATACTAAATATTTAATCTTAAGTATAAATTTGTAAATATGTTCCTGCCTTAGGTTTCCCAATAAATACTCATTCTCCATATTGCTAAGTAAAATGAAGAGTACCATGTGCATTAATTAAATCAAAGCACAGAAATGAATGAAAATTTTCAGGATATTGAAAACAAAATTAATGGCAGGCCTCAAAGCCTTTACTATCATCTTCCTTTGGTTACTTGATTGAACTAGTTTTAAACACTAAATTCAGGATATTGGTTATCTCTGGACGAGAAGAGTGGGGATGAGGTGTGGTACGTTGGAATTTTCAGCTCCATCTGTAAAGATTTATTACTTTAAAACATTTGTCAATATGTTAGAATTTCTATATTTATGTAATATTTTCTAAGATAGGTTTATGAAAGGTTTAAAAGATGTTTTCACTAAGTTAATATCTAACTATTCAGGAATTTGTTTTGATAGCAATCATTTTAATTTTTTTTCCTATAAAGAATAAAATACAGTGTTGGATCACTGTCTCCCATTTCTGCAAGTGTCCTGAAAAAGACTGAACCAAAAGAAAAACTAGAATTGCAATATATTTCTCATAAAGACTTCAGGGAAAATAACATACAGGTGATGGAGGAAAATTTCCTGTATAAAGAGACCCAGGAATCTGGACAAAAACTTGTGTTTATTTCAAAGTCCATCCCTTCCTCTTTGAACGAGTTCAGAGGACCAAAAGAGAAAATGACTAATAAATGTTCTGTGTTAAATCCAGTTGAAAATGACCTAAAACAGAATTTTCCACAACTACCTCCACATGAAAATAAACAGGAATACCATCTTGACAACTGTGAACATAAAATAACTGTAAGTGAATATGACTTAGAAGAACTTAAAGTAGATTGCCGTTCATGTAAGCTACAGACATCTACTTTTGTTTGTGATTTCAACATGGATAATAGTGCATCACAACCAAAACAAAAGTCAAATACTATGCTTTTTCCAGCAAAGGATCTGAAGGGAAAAGACCTTCATTCAATACATGGTCATGATTTTGGTGTGGTAGCAATAAACAGTTCACAAGAACACCTAACAATTCAGGCAAAGACTCCATCCCATATTCCTCCAGTGGAACCCAATGAATGTGACATAAAGAATATGGACAATTTACCTTCTGGTAAAATCCATCGAAAAGTAAAAATATCAGTAGGGCGAAATAAAAAAGAAAATCTGGAACCAAATACTGAATTAGATAAGAAAAGGACAGAATTTCTCATTACACAAGAAGAAAACAGAATTTGTGGTTCACCAGTACAATCTTTACTGGAGCTGTTTCAGACTAGTGAAGAGAAATCAGAATTTATGGGTTTTACAAGCTACACTGAAAACAGTGGTATTTGCAATGTTTTAGATATTTGGGAAGAAGAAAATTCAAATAATCTGTTGTCAATGTTTTTCTCTTCTCCATCAACTTCTACATTTACTGGCTTTTAGACTTTAAAAATTGTGCTTTTCAGAGGTGATAAGGATGATATTCTTGAAATTTTTATAAATATGTATAAAAAATTCTTAGGGTTTTTTTTTTGCCAACTTTGTTTACAAAACCAAATGTAAATATTAATAAAGGTAATGTTTGCAATTTTCTACTGAATTGAATACCTATTACAGAAATATTACAGAATAAACATGTGACTTATTTTTCCTGATAGTTACAGCTTGCTTTATGTTACTGAAAACCAATTTCAAGCGAAATTTTGAAAACACATAATTTAGCATTTCAAATTTGGATATTCTTGTTACATCTATTGTCAATTAAAATAGGTTCCCATGGTAACATTATTGGCTTTAAAAACTTAAATTTCAAACAAAGAAAAAAAATGTGTTAACTTCTATATAGGGTGGACATAAAATTCATGTGCAGTTTAAAATACTTTAACAGGCCAGGCGAAGTGGCTCATGCCTTTAATCCCAACACTTGGGAGGCCAATGTGGGTGGATTGCCTGAGCTCACAGGTTTGAGACCAGCCTGAGCCAGAGCAAGACCTCATCTCTAAAAATAGCCAGGTGTTGTGGTGGCCACCTCTCATCTCAGCTACTCAGGAAGCTGAGAAGAGAATCGCTTAGGCCCAAGAGTTTGAGGTTGCTATGAGCTGTGATGCCACAGCACTCTACTGAGGGCTACAAAGTGAGACTCAGTCTCAAAAAAATAAAATTAAAATTAAAATACTTCAGAGCAAATTGCACATGAACTTTATGTCAGCTCTGTATTTGAATTCTGGAAGTCATTACCAGAAACATTGACACTTGAGGATGACCCATTTTACTATTTTGTCTCTGAAGGGTTAAATTATGAGTAGGGATAACTAGAAAACATGAAAAAAACCAGGTTACCAAATGGAATGTAAGTTTCTGCTATTCTTATTTATTTTGGTAAATAACTTTGATAATTTCTTCAAAAATTGATGATTTACCCCCTGATTTGGTATTACAGGATGAAAAAGAAAGGATGGCATTAAGTTACAGGTATAGTTTTGAAATTTATATGAAGAATTGCCTTGATCTGTCACTTATAGATACAATAACTTGGAGAAGAGAAAATTCAAATAAGAAATTTTAACTTTTATCTGTGGACATAGGCATTTGCCTTTGAGTATGTTTTTATTAGAAATAAAGCATTCACAGCGAATGACATTTTTCCACAGTAAAAAATTGGTGCCATTTAATATTATATAAATAAATTTTTCACAAAAAATTACCTTTACCTACTAGTCTTAAATTTTTGAATATGCTTTGCTTTTGACCATGTGGACAATGTCAATGAGAAATACTGGCTTTTCTTTCAACAGCTTTATTGTTCACACCAATACCTTAAGTAGTATCAATGAAAGAGTCTTAAGAGTATGTACACGCAAACCTAGTTTCCATGGTAAATTACTGTTGCAGCATTTTCTTTCACCAAAAAAAAAAAAAAAAAATGCTTGTATGTGAAGTTTTTGTAGGCAGCCTTCTAGAAATCTAGATGAAACTTGGAAAAATGTTTCTAAGGGTTTTTTGCCTTCAGTTATCTTTATTCTACCAAATTTTGCAAATAAAAATTACTCATAATTGATCTACGATCTTTTGACTTTATAGTCTACAATTGGCAGTGGGGGTACTCTTTGCCCCCAAATTGTTTGGCATTACTTTGCCTTAGTTGTATTTAATGAGAAAAAGACTCAATGTAAACTTTCCAGTAGTTGAAAGTTATTAAACTTTATTCTTATACTATTTTTGAACTATTATTTTGAACACTGGCACTTCAAAGTACTTAGATTTCAGTTTGGAACAATGCTTTAAATTTTAACAGGACCACCACATAGAGTTTGTGTGAGTTATGCTACTTGGATGGGCACCAAGTCAGGAGGAGGATGCTGTTTATCTGCAGCAAGCCGTGCGCCTTGGCATTGAACCTCCTAGAGTTAGTGTTTTCCCTAATTTTTGCCAATGTGCCTATGGGGTTGTATTTACCCAGAGGGTGCTGTTTTTATTTTTGTTTTTTAATTCTCTAATAGCATGCGCTTTTGGTTTCCAGATGTGCTCACAAAAGGACACTTAATCTTTAATGCAGCAAGATGTCTTTGAAAGTGGGAATCTTCAAAGATCCTGATCAGGGAAAATACGAAAACACTTGATTTGCTTGATAGAAAGTGACATATTTTGTCAAAAGTGGACAAATAACAAGAAGTCCACAGCAAGCACAGGATAAGAAGAATTTGGTGATTATCAAAAGCACTGAAGTTGAAAGGTGTTAGGGAAGAAAATAAAAGGCACCCTAATTAATTTTCAGCTAAGGGCAGCAGATATTATATTCAAAGTTGGTGGCTCTTTTTTTTTTAAGGGTAGTTAGAAACAGCAGCAGTGAAGACAATGTGATTTTGTGACTCAGAAATGAAAGGAATATTTATTTCTCCAAGATGACAACATGCAATTGTAGCAGAAAAGTTCATTTTACTATAAATCAGTATAATCTCAAGTGTTTTTGAAGCCAATGACTTTTGCATTCATCATTTAATATTGTCTAATAAAATAATTTATGGAACTATAAGTAGTTGTTTTTAATTGTAATGCTTATAATATGTAGAGAACCCGAATGAATATGAAAGAGGAACAGAAAACAAAGGACTTTAGGTCTAAGACTTATCTAAAACCATTGAACCTGAACCCTTTTATTCTGTAAATGTTATCAGATGAGAATTTGAGGTTTTTTAAAGCACTTTGTTGCTAGGATGGATGTGTAGTTAATACTATTCTGCCATCTAAAGGAATTATTAAAATACTTAGTTGATAAATGTTATTTAAATGTTACCAGTTTTAATGAAATGTAGTTTTGATTGGGATACCAAAGATTGTTTTATATTCCACTTTTCAATCAGAAATCATTCTGATGCTGTTTTATTAATAAGGTGAAATGTGAGAATGGTGGGCCTCTTCTGATAGATGGGAAGGTTTTAAAGCCCAATAGTGAATGTAAATTAAACATTCACTGGGCTACCTGTACTTAAGCCATGAGATTGACAAATTAAAAGATGTTAAATAATGCCAGTCACAGAGTCAGTTGCTCAAGAGATACTAACTGGGCCCAAATTAGCTTAGATAACAGCCACTACAGACTTTTGTGGCTCAAAATCTGTGACATAACAAACAGTACTGAACATAGCCGTGTGCTATGATTACATTATTTGTCACAGTGGAATGGTCAGGTGCACAAAAGGTCAGTTTAGCCTTTGTTTAGCTGTATTACTTATAGGTAATGTTTAATGATGTTACACAAAAAGCATGGCATCATGTTTCCACAATTCCAACCAAGAAGTCATCTTTTCTGTGTAAAGAAGCAACAACATTATACCCATCTGTTCACCTGTGCACACTAGCAGTTATGCACCACTTAAGTTGAAAAGCAGAACTGTGCCCCCTGCAAACAAGCTTTTTACCATTAATAAGCGGCATTAATTTTGTAGGCATTTGAGGGATGCCTACAAAATCCCATACCAAATAGGTATGTAGGTATGTATGTATGAAGATGTCTATGTATAAGAAGAATAAAGAGGCAAAAATAATTTGTCAGCAAAAAAATAATACCCTGTGGCTCAATCGGCTAAGGCGCAAGCCATGTACACCTAAGGTGGCGGGTTCGAATCCCCAGCCCGGGCCCCGCCAAACAACAATGATGGCTGCAACCAAAAAATG